>PVIU01004204.1:0-130807 GCA_004026605.1 Ondatra zibethicus
TCATACAGTTAGTAAGAGACAAGCTGGGGTTTAAACCGTAACTAGTCATACAGTTAGTAAGAGACAAGCTGGGGTTTAAACAGTAACTAGTCATACAGTTAGTAAGAGACAAGCTGGGGTTTAAACCGTAACTATTCATACAGTTAGTAAGAGACAAGCTGGGGTTTAAACCGTAACTACTCATACAGTTAGTTAGTTAGTTAGTTCATACAGTTAGTTAGTTAGTTATTCATACAGTTAGTAAGAGACAAGCTGGGTTTAAACCGTAACTATTCATACAGTTAGTTAGTTAGTTAGTTAGTTAGTTAGTTAGTTAGTTAGTTAGTTAGTTAGTTAGTTAGTTAGTTAGTTCATACAGTTAGTTATTCATACAGTTAGTAAGAGACAAGCTGGGTTCCACCGAGCTTTATCTTAGCCTCTAGGTTGCTCCTACGTCAGTTAAAACTCGAGTAACTGATGCTCTTCACAATTCTTGTTATGCTGACATGCAATAATTTGTATTTATATGAGTGTGTATTTGGGAAAGGGTGATTTCATGGGAAAGTATAAAGAAATGCAGGCCAGTACAATGGCTCAGCAGGTAAAGGTGCGGTAGTCCAGCCTGAAAACCTATTTACAAAACCCAGAGACCACATACGTTAGAAGAAAACTGAGTCTTGACAGTTGTCCTCTAACCTACATTTGCACATTGTAACACACACATGCACCCACATACACAGACACTAAATAAGTGGAATTTAAAAATTTAAAGAGTAAGGAAACAGAAGGGAAAAAACCCACAAGTTCTAAAAGTTAGCTTAGTTGTGTTCTGGTATAGGTCGTTTCCCACCCTTTAAAAGCTTTACACAGGTAGCTAGCATTTACTGGGTGTTGTCTATAGGCCAGGTGGTACTAGTTTTCCTGTGCTGGTCCATCAGACCAGCATCCCTTTAAAATGAGCACTATTACACTGTGGAGGAACTGAAGGTGAGATATCAGGGGTTTGCAAGCATGAGACCAAAATCATTTTCAAAATATGAACACATTATCTCTTTCCATTTTCACTATTACTTTTGCACTGATGGCAGGAAGGGATGGTAATAAAGCTACTACCACGGGGTACAAACCAAGGCAACAACAGTGCAATTTGGAATTACTGTACTTTTTACTCATTTTATTACAAGGTCAGTTTTACATAGGAATGTCCCTGACACAACACAGAAAGTACTAATTGAATTAGCTCTTAAACTCTTGGGCGCAGGCTGCACTGATTGCTGACTTAAACTCTTGGGCGCAGGTCACAAAGATGTGCTGACTTAAACTCTTGGGCGCAGGCTGCAGTGATGTGCTGACTTAAACTCTTGGGCGCAGGCTGCAGTGATGTGCTGACTTAAACTCTTGGGCGCAGGCTGCAGTGATTGCTGACTTAAACTCTTGGGCGCAGGCTGCAGTGATTGCTGACTTAAACTCTTGGGCGCAGGCTGCAGTGATTGCTGACTTAAACTCTTGGGCGCAGGCTGCAGTGATGTGCTGACTTAAACTCTTGGGCGCAGGCTGCCGTGATTGATGACTGATGAACTCGGAAGTCCTTCTGGAGCTGGCTACCTCGGAGACAGTGCTTCTCAAGATGTCTGAATGACAATTTGCACCAAATGTTTCATCTCACAGAATGCCATTATACTTGAAAGAACAACTAACCACCCACAGTTCTAGGGCTCTTCGGATTTGTGGCTATATTTGGCAAGCATTTTGTCACAATAAATAGACCAAAGCTCTGACTTGAAGGAAAACTGTTGGCACCGTGTTGCAACTGATAACATTAAACTTTGGAAAGCATGCTTCAGCACTCATATGGCCATCTGAGTTGATTTATATGGGACTCTGGTCCACCAGGCTTGTACAGCACCTTCACCTGCTGAGCCATCTCAGCAGGACTGGGAGTGATCTTAAGGAAGTTTTAGTTTTTGTTGGTTCCCCTCTTGTACCCCTCTACTTGGTTTAAAACATAGCATGGACTCAGGGCAGAGCAGCACAAGGGTTTCTGGAAGCTTCTGGAGAGAAGATGGCTCCTGCTTCCGGGAAAAGTGTTCAGAGGGCATTCTTTCTCAGCCATGTGATATGGATGTGAAGCCTGGAACTACAGGAAGGATTCTGACCCCAAAGGGAAGCCAGAGTGGAAGCAGAAGAAACTGAGGCACAGAAGACATAACAGAGCAGTTAAACCCAATTACACTAGACCTCTGGACACCCAGCACTGCTCTGACCTGGGGACTCAATGATTTCCAACATGAAGATTTTTAAGATAAAGCATTCTGCTTCATTAAATTAAAATTTCAAAAATGAACGTGAATGTAAGCATTGTAATAATTGAAGAAAAACTCTTAATGTGAAAATCCACAATGAATTTCAATAGGTTCATATGGAAATAACATTATTTTAAATTACCTTCTCGGTATTCTTATATTTTTCCCATCCTTTCAGCATTTTCAGCCATTTGGTAGTTCTTTCAATTTCCAGTTGCTTTTGCTAAAATAAAATTCAAATACAGTGTTATTGTTTGTTTGACACTTCTTTACTAATAAATCACAAGATAACAAAACCAAAGAAAATGCTTTTTGAAGTCACATTACTCCAGAGAGCAAATGCCCTGCCTAACTTGTTTCTAAGAGGGATAATGTGAGACCAGTATCAACAGCAGCCGAAAGCTGACAGCAGGAATCTCACATAGTACTTGCTGTCAGTGAGAAGACAGTGAAAGGCCTTGTCATTTCTAATGCTTTAAAGACAATCAGAAAAGTCCTATGTAGACTACAAAAGTTTTTTGAAAGGAAAATTTGAAGTTATTTTGCAAAGCAATGGAAAAACAACTACAAGCTTCAATTCTCTTTTATCTAATTTTACTCAATTCTAGCACATTAATATTTTTGATGACTAAGTCTGCTTTTTTAAAGAATTTAATTTAGTTACTGTGTGATTAATATATAATAAGCTTCATGCTAGAGAAATAAAATACAAAAATGAGCCAGCGTTGTAACCCGAGACTCCTCGTGTGCTGACAAAGGAGATACAACACTGTGGCAGGGACTGACATGAAATAGGCTAGTACCAAGGTCCCATGGAAAAGCAGTCAAAGATCCTACACGAGGAGCTGTAAGATTGGAGTTTATCTGGTGTGACGTGGGACACGTGTGACTCTGCTATCATGCAGCACCCTATGAGCTGGCAGAAGTTTCAAAGAGTTGGAAAAGGAAACAAGGCCGCAGTGGTGAATTAAGAGTCTTGTACGTCAAGACTGAGATCTGCATCAGAGCTGAGCACTGAGGCAAGTTAACAGGGTTTAACTTTTGGGGGTTCCAGGAAAAAAAAATACTCTTCTAAGTATTGAGGCCTGAGAGCACAATAAATGCATGATAAAAAGCAATGAAAAGAAACAACTACCCAAGAAAGGCAACAGTTCTGCAGCT
This sequence comes from Ondatra zibethicus, assembly GCA_004026605.1. NCBI lineage: Eukaryota > Metazoa > Chordata > Mammalia > Rodentia > Cricetidae > Ondatra > Ondatra zibethicus. Next base: position 3,444 of record PVIU01004204.1, read on the forward strand.
TCATCTTACACTCCAAGGATGCATGCTCCCTTTAACTTCATGAGGCAGGTCTGCCACGGAGGAAGCAGATACAAGAGCTTGAGGGACAAGTCTAACAAGGGCAGAGAGAGAGCAGGCAGCTGGGCTCTCCTTGTGCTTTGCTGTCGCCTCTCTTCTGTCTGTCTTCTAACACAGGCAATCATGCTTCCTGAATGCAAATTATGGCTCCTTACTGACTGGCTTCAATCCAGCTTCAAGCAGGCAGGCAGTACACTGGCAGATGGCACACACCCACCACCAATAATTTTAGATCTAAAAACATAAATCCCCAAGGAAAATCCTGAATTTAAGAACAGATCCTCACCAATGAGAGTGATTTTAGAGAATTTACCTTTAGGTATATTCATAAAACTCTATAATTACTTTCTAACTCTTTAAAGTTTTTATGAGTTTTTATAATAAAAGATGATCACTTGTGAGCAAAAGAACATTAATTCCCATTTTTCAAAAGGCTAAACACAGTTTTTATTATATTAGTGATAAAATGATGCAGATGGTTCCAGAAATATGTTTAATTTTAAAACTCAGTGGGGCACTGAAATCTAATTAATGTTTTGCTAAATCTGACTGTAGAGAAGGCCAAACTGTGAAGAACCAGAGACTGGTTAAGCTGTCATTTGCTGTGTTTTTGTTATTCTCCATTCCCTTCTTTGACTTCTTATAGCGTAACCTCCTCCTCTACCAACAGGAAAACACCCAAATAATCCACGTCAGCACAAGAGCATGACACACCCTTAGCCCGAGCAGCCCTAGGGGATCCAGACGTCTCTTGCTAACTTTCACTTTTATTTCTATGAATTACCAATAAACCACTTTAGGAAGTAGTCATTCTTTTTTTTTAAGATACACTTTTGCATATTAATGTTTGTCATCTATTAGTTTAAATGTCTTGCATCCTGCAGAACAGACATACATATACATACCATTTGAAGAACCATTAAACATGCTTTTCTTTCTTCTATACAGATAAAAAATTTAAACCTTGGACACTCTCCTAGTGTAGGAGTTTAAACTTAAAATATCAGTTAAGCTTAAGAGCTAACACTGCAATACTATCATTTCACTACTCCAGACTTGAATGCACAAAGTCTCCCTCTCCACTCCAATCAGTAATTCATGGCTAAAACCTACTTTCTCACCAAATATACTGAAGCTGACTGTTCTAACAATTGTTTTGAAGAGTAACTAAAACCACATATGACAACTGTGAACTTAAGTGCCCTAGAAACACAGTCTACAGAGCATCAGTAAGCCACAGATTCATTCACACCAAAATGAAAGTAGAATACAACAGTTGTGTCAGGATTTCTAGCTGAGATTTTAACAGACACTCTCAACTCAAATCTGTTGTCCTGAACTGCTGGTTATTCCCAACACACAGGCAAGCCTCTCTGACCAAGTTCTGCTGTTTGTCTGCTAGTGGTGCTTTTCCTCACCACCTGTGATGGCTCATGCTTACTGTCAACTTGACATATGTACAACCACACAGGAGACAAAGCTCTGAGTATGACTGGGAGGGAGTTTCTAAACTGAGTTAACAGAGGCTGGTTGGGGTCTGAACCTGAATAAAAAAGTAGAAAGTGATCTGAGCCCCAGAACTCATCTGTTTTCCTGTGACTGCCATGTGACCAGACAGATGTTCACACTTCTGCCGCCATGACTTCCCTGCCGTGATGAACTGCACCTCAAAATAAGCTTTGCACCTCGAACTGCCAGAGCAAGCCTTTCCTTAACAAACGCCTTTCCAAAACAAGCTTTTATCAGAGATTTTGTCAAAGCAATGAGAAAAGCAACTAATACATCATTCACTGGCAGTATCTTCTGTAACTTCTCAAGATTCAGTTCAAATGTTCACAATCTGGGGCCTCTCCCAAATGCCTTCATGTTCGAGCTAATTCAACTATTCCCTCAGCATTTAGTGGCATGGACCAAGCCCAGCTGAGTCAGAGTTCTACCTCTTCCTATCGGTTTCCCTTGGGACAAATCACTTGATCTTGGTTCTCTGTTCTACAGAATGAGAACCATTACAATTATTGCTGCACTCAATACATGTATTCTAGCAGACTAAGTGCTCAAATCACATTATTATTGTTGTTGTTCTTGTTTTTATTATTATAGCATTAACTCCTTGACCACAGAGACCAAAGCATATGTTTATCTTTTAATTTCATCACCTAAAACAACAGTTGTATAAGAGAGTTTAAAACAACATATTAAATAGTTTCATAAAGCAGGACATAGGCAGCAATGTGAAATAATTACTACCGTCCTGTGGTTCCCAAGTAGAGTAGGAAAGAGGATGACTTCACCATGTAATACAGAAACAACCAGAAGAATTTATAACAATACCCGCATGTAGCACAATGGTAGAAAAAAATGTCATTCCATATGTTGTCAGATAGTTTCCACTGTGACGAAAAGCAGAACTGCTGGTGTGTGTGAGAAGCCCAGACAGCATGGATTCTGTTGGCTTACTTTTGACTTTAAACACATTACTTTTCTTATTGTCATTTTGAAATACTTCAAACCTACATGAAAATTTAAAAAAAAACATATGTTCTATGTAGTTCATGAAAATCTAACAAGTATTAATCTTTTGCCAAATTTTATTTATTTCTTTTGGGGGTGTGGCAAATACACTAAAAAAAATCACAGATATGAGTATATCATATCTAAATATTTCCAAGGATGCAGCCATTTAAAAACAAAAACATTCTATCCTCATCATTGTATCACTTATATCCAAGAAATTTCAACCTCGATCATTATAATCTCATAGCCTATACTCTAAAATTTCTAATTGTCTCCCAAATGGTGGTGTCTGTGTGAACATGTGTGTGTACGAGAGAGAGAGAGAGACAGAGAATGGAAGCTGAGGACTGAACTCAGGCCTCACACACTGACTATGGCTGTGTCATGAAGACTCCATTAATATCCTTCAGGTATGGACTTCAGACAGCTTCCAGGCGGTGATCACCTGACATTCTCAGTAGGTCCTCACACTCAAGAAGGGCACGGAAGTTCTGTAACTCTGCTCCTTAGCCCATGCATATTCTATTTGGCCCTTCCTAGGAGGATTCTTTTCTTTCTTTCTTTCTTCTTTTCTTTTTTTAGTAAATGGGTCTAGTAAGCACAGCATTTAAGTTCTATGAGCTGCTCTAGCAAATTCAAGTATCAGGTCATGTATACCTCCAATCTGTACACCACAGGTTAAAGTCATCTGGGCTCTCAGTCTGCATTAACAAGGGAGCAGTCCGCTGAGAACTGAGCTACAGGTCTGTAACTGTCCACTGGAGGAACTGCTTACATATGGGGAGAAGCTCAGACAGATGAGGTGCTCGATATAATGTAACAATGAGACTAGTACAAAATTGGGGATTTTACTGCATGTCATACAATAAGGACATTTGAGTAAAGTTGCTGAGAGTCACCCATGCCTAGATCTCACCAGCAGAGGTCAGGAGAGGATAGGAAGTACAGGAAGCCTTGCCACTGGAAAGTATGGTCACTTATCATTAAGACTTAATGCTATGTAAAATGAAATCGTACTTTTTAGAAGAAATAAGGGGTAGGAGCTGGCAAAATGGTTCAAGGGTAAAACCCGTGCCCACCACAAAGCCTGAGAACTTGAGCTTAATCTGCAGGACTCACATGGTGGATGCAGACCATCAACCACCAAAGTTGTCCTCTCTGAAACATGCCCAGTGGCGCATATGCATATATGCAAGTGTGCACACACACAATAAATAAAATAAAAAATTTAAAAATAAAAGGCTCTCATATTTTATATATTATAAAGAACACTGCACTGTATTCCATGGCTTTAACTATAAAAATTCATATTTTTATATAACCTTTCCTCCTTATTAAAAACATCAAAAAGCTCAAGGAAATAATAAAATCTATTATTAATATTGTTCTCTACAGGGTAAATATAACGAGTTTATTTGTGTAAGTGCCTTTTTGAGGAAACCCAAATAATTTTGCAAACACTACATTAATCTTCTTATAAAGGAGGATTACGGTCCTTCTTTTAAATGGAGAATGGTCTCTTATAAAATAGCACATGGGCAGAGCTAGAACTGAAGTCATGATTACTCAGACAGAGAGCAAGTCTTCCTAAGTACCAAGAAACACAGTTTCAGCTGTATGCTTTATGGAGTGTAAACTTCAGCAAGCCAATCATTTTCTTGATCTAACTCAATGAAAAAAATACAGATAAATTTTTATTACCTGTTTAACAATGGTAGAGCTTGGTCACTATATATAGGCAGACAGAATGCTAGTTTCTAACCTTAGACTACTTTGCATGTGTCTAAGAAGTCCATATAATATATATTAAATCCTTACATAAATATACATAATTATTAATGTGTTATATATTATACATTATATATATATATTAAAAGTGAGGGTCCTGGTGAAGTAACTTAACATGAAGAGTCAGAGCCACCTGCTGCCAAGCCTGACAACCTGAGTTGAAACCTCAGTATCCACCTGGTGGAAGGAAAGAATAAACCTCCACATGTGTGCTGTGAATAACACACACAAATGTGCACACACACATATGCAAGCCTGCATACATGCATGGGTATATTCATAACAAATAAATGCAGAAAAAAATAAAGAAGGCCATAAAATAAACACACATAATGTGTGAAAAGTCCCTAAGGAAGAAACTACCTCAAAACAAGTAAATGTACAAATATGTTCTCATCTTAATGGTTTTTAAATAAATGGTAGGGAGGATTTCACAGTGTACCTCTGGTGGCCAGGAACTCTCTATGAAAGCTAGGTTGGTCTCAAATTATAGAGTTCTACCTGCCTCTGCCTCCTGAGTGCTGAGATTAAAGGCATGGGCATCATGCTTGGAATTTTAAATAAATCATTAAGGTATACACAGATTACTTTTTAGTAATTTCCTATTATATTAGAACTTCAAACAAGAAGTTAATTAAGTAATCATATACATACTTGTATTGGGCAGGAATCTTACTATACAGCTCAGTCTTAAAAGAAAATTAAACAAGCTTACTTTTTAAGCACGTACCCTCCACTAATTTGCCTTACATTTCTTCTTTACTAGAACTTTTCTTGACTTATCTAATTACTGGATTAAAGACTCTAAGGTTTTGCCACCAAAAAATTACAAAACAGTGAAGGAAGAGTTTTTACTAGATTAATACAACCTAGCCTTTGTTTAAAAAAACAAACAACAGGGCTGGAGAGATGGCTCAGTGGTTAAGAGCAGTGCCTGCTCTTCCAAAGGTCCTGAGTTCAAGTCCCACCAACCACATGGTGGCTCACAGCCATCTGTAATGAGGTCTGGTGCCCTCTTCTGGCCTGGAGACATACATGCAGACAAATATTGTATACATAATAAATAAATAAATATTTTAAAAAACCAAACAACAATTTTAATTCTTTTCTCCCTAACCTCAAGTTCAGTACACTACAATATCTGCAAACTCCTGCAGCTTTTAAGTCAATATATTCTCAGTGCTATAAAGAAAATGGTATGTGACTCATACAGATTACAACCTAGTGGGAGAAACAGATGAGTGAAAAAGATCTTCAAAGTATCTAACATGTAAACTGTGTTATGTGCAATACAGAAAAAAATAAAGAAGATAATTAACATCAGGGAGAAGTTCCCAATTTTAGGTTAGATGACTATGAACAATCATATTCTATAGGTGATATTAGATATTTTAGGTTAGATGACTATGAACAATCATGTTCTATAGGTGATATTAGATATTTTAGGTTAGATGACTATGAACAATCATGTTCTATAAGTGATATTAGAGTAAATTCTTGAAGGAACTAAAGAGGCTGAGCCCGGCAGCTGCTATGAGGACAGCAAACCCCACAAGAAGAAGCCAGTGGGGAAGCCTTGAAGATGAACTCTGTCCCACCCACACATTCAGGAGATACTAGGGAGCCAGGAATTGAATGAAAGGAGGTAGCACAAGGCAAAGAGTGAGGTCCTGCAACACCTTGAGGATCACTCTTAGCACTTGAGCTTTATTGTGGATGAACAGGGGAGGTACTAGGAGATTCTGATCAGAAAGTGGGCATGATTTTAACAGGATCCTTCTAATTGTTTGCGTAAACAGCTAAAACAGTGAGAGAAAGGGGCAAGGGCGGAGGTAGGAAGACAGGAAGCTCCAGAAGAAAAATTACAGTGGAAAGGTAACTGACAATGGGAAACGTTCTAGCCATTGTTTGAGGGGAGTTGATAAAATCTCATAGACAGCTACATTCTATGGAGCTACAGGTCTAGAATGGTGCTTTATTATCCAGAGGGTACATAATGATCAGTTGGGATGCCTTACTCCTAATGACTTATTGTTATACCCATAGATTAGTATAACTGCCAAGCCTCATCAGAGAAGCTTCTTTTACAGTGGATGCTGATTAACCCAGAGACTCACAACTGTTCAAGTGTAGTGAAATGCTCAGTCTGAAATGGGACATCTATACCACACCCTCTCCTCTGAGGCTCAGATATTATGATAGAAGAGTCTAAGAGCCACAGGCAGTGGATGTTATAAGGAAACTATTTTCTGGACACAGCAGGGCAGTTGCACACATGAGCTCACAGTAGCTGTGATAGCATAAGATCTGCACAGACTCAAGCCAGACAAAATTTCAGCTGGAGAAGGGAGGTAGGCAGGAAGCCACACGCCTCATTCAGAAGCTGTTAGAAGTTGACAGCTGTTGGAAGAGGGAGAGTCAATTTTCTTTAGGGGTTGACCACTCTCCAGTGAAGGCCACACATTCAGGAGTATCTGGGCAGCACAAACTGTACTTGATGGGAATAAAAACAAAAAAAGGACACAGAGTTGAATGGGTAGGAAAGGAGGATGGGAGAAAGGTGTGATCACAATACACTGTGTGTACTTTTCAAAGAATTAACAAAAATGAGAGAGAGAGAAAAAATAACTGAATATCCCCCCACACACACACACAATATGGATGGATGAAATTCCTGCCACAGAGAAGTGTTTCATACAGGTAGAGCCTTAAGCTGGGGCTGAGCATTTCAGACTGCTGACCTTTTCCTTACTTTTTTTTTTTTAAGTTTTTTTTTGATACAGGGTATTCTCTGCAGCTTTGGAGCCTGTCCTGAAACTAGCTCTTGTTGACCAGGCTGACCATGAACTCACAGAGATTCACTTGCCTCTGCCTCCCGAATGTTGTGATTAAAGATATGCGCCACCACTGCGCAGCTCCTTTTTCCTTAATTTTAAAGAAAGATGAGAATCTTATAAATCCTCCTAAACTTATTTCACCCTTATTTGAATTCCTTTCGTAAGAGCAATACACTTATGGTCAAATTCTAACGATGCCAGTTACATATGATACAGCACTCAAATATCACAAAAGCCAATTATGTTCCTCTAGGGGCAATAACTACAATAACTACATCATCAATAACTACAAATAAACAAAGAGCCACACTTACCCGGTCTGCAGCTGCATTATGATATGGGAGCTCCTCCTCACTGCAGAGAATAACAACATACATGAAATGGTTGAAATCTGAGCAGATTTTTACTGATAGTATCCTACAGGCAACATGTATTATACGTAATATGTCACTATAAGAGATGCGTGTTTCATGTTTCCTGCCATTCCACCGAATTCAACAACAAATAATGCTGGTCTATAATGATAACACTGTTCAAACACAGTAGTCTCTGTCCTACAAGGAGCAGTTCGAGGTAAGCTACAGCCTGACTACATGTAACTCATGTAGCTACCTAGAGGCACATTGAACATTTCTGTCATGGCAGAAAATTCTGTTGGAGAGCGCTGCCCTAGACCAGTGCTCAGCAGCTCCTGTCACAGTCGGTAGGAAATGTTCTAGGCTTTGCCAATCACACACTCTCACAACTACTTGGACTCCAGTGTGGTAGTACTCACAAACGATAGGTACACTAAGCTCCACAGAACTTCTACAAACCAAGTGGTAAACTGGATTTGGCCCTGATCCACAGGTCGGTCTGCCATCTTGTGCTCTAGACTATCACTTTCACTCCTGGATCAAACTACTGCCTAAAATAAATTACTATCTAAAATTTGCATGAAGAAAAAAATATGGAGCCAAGCCTGGAGGAAGAGGACTGAAATCCCAGCTAATCAAGGGGGAGAGTAGAAGAAAAATACCAAATTCAAGAACTTCCTGGGTTTCAATGAGTGCAAAGCCTGCCTTGGCAACTTAGTGAGACCCCATCTCAAAGTAAAATCATAAAATGAGGGTTGCGGGACCAGGCGAGCTGGCTCAGTTTGTAGTAGTGCTTGCTATGCAAGCGTGAGTTCAATCCTTAACAACTGCGTGTGTGTGCACAGACACACACGCATACACACACACACATACACACACACACACACACACACACACACACGGAGGGTAAAGATGTAATTCAGTAGTAAGAAATGGTACGTTTCTGGGAAGAGTGTGGCCTTATGTTGAATCACCAGTATCAAAAAAAAGAGAAAAGTTGGACTTGTGAATTAAAAGGAAACTTCCACTTTTAATCTATAAAATAAAGCTTTACTGCTATAACTTCAACAGTAAGTTTTAATATAAAAAGAAGAAAACCATTTTTCTGGTTCATGTATGCCATCACCTCTAATATTAAAATATCTTGAGACTTTTATATTAACTGTTAGTAATAAATAAAATATTTCATATAAACAAAGTTGATTTCAGCAGCTTTCTCAATAGTATGGATGTTTTGGCAACAATATGTGCATATTCTTGCTTCTGTTTTCTCTTGAGATCAAGTGGCATGATTTTGAAAACATGACAGGTTATTATTCAAGAGCTAGCATTTTTTATGTCATTCTTTGCTTCTCTGAAGAGTCCTTAGATGAACCATTGAGCCACAGCAATGAAACAGACAAAAGTGGTATAAAAGCCAAAAGAGAATTTAGAGAGAAAACCCAAATCCCATTTTTCATAAATAATAAAGATTTTCATTTAGTCACTTAGCCTAACACAGAAATATTCAATACAACATAATCCAGAACACTTAAGTGTTCTTCAGCTATTGCCAGAGTGTACAAATAAGAAGGATATGGACTGAGGAAATCCAATACAGTCTTCAGCACTCATGCAGATGACAGCAAGATTGGGTTCTTATATCTAAAACTTTCCATGCAGTTCACAGATTTTGCTCTCAAATCTCTGTGGTGACATATACTGAGGCTCACAGTCACCTGAAAACAGAGAATGCCACCTCACTAAGAGTCCTATGTGCTGTCCAGAACATGAGCTGGAACAGTCAAGGTATTCAGTAAATATGCCAAACAGATGTGTACTAAAAGACATGGTTTGCTTATGTCAATAATCTGTACCTTTCTTTTTTCTTTCCTTCCTTCCTTTCTTTTTTCCTTTTAAGACAAGATTTCTCTGTATAGCCCTGACTGACCTGAAACTCACTTTGTAGACCAGGTTGGTCTGCCTCTGCATCCTAAGTGTTGGGATTAAAGGCGTATACCGCCACACCGGCTCCAATAATCTCTATTTTACTACCTAAACCTCCATCAAGTAGAAAAGAGGAAAGAACACAGTTTGGAATACATGAGTATTCCTTCAGGTCAGCAAACCATGACCCACAGGTCAAATCTTGTTTGTTGTTTATTTCAGTAAATAAAGTTTGAATGGCACACTGTCATTCTTACTCATTTAGACACTGAGGTTGTTTTCACACTGCAGCGGCAGAGCTGAGTCATGGTGACAAAGACACATGGTCTGTCTACAAATCCAAAAACATGTAGCCCCTGGTTCTTGGTAACACATAACTACTATCTGTCCTCTGCTCTAAGCAGTGGTTCTCAACCTTTCTAGTGCTGCAACCCTTTAAAACAGTTTCTCATGTGGTGACCCCAAACACAAATATCATTTCATAGAAATTTCATAACTGTAATTTTGCTACTGTTATGAATTGTAATGTAAATAACAGGTTATCTGCTATTTGACCCCTGTGGTGGTCGCAACCCACTAGAGGAGAAGTGCTGCTTTAGAGACTATGGCCTGCAGGCACCTGAGGACTACTCAGAACTCTCTGCTAACGAGCAGCCCTTCCAAATAAAGAGTGAGTGAACACAGCAGAAACCAGAAGATAGACAAAACCTGAGCTGGCATGCTTTTCATCTGGATTAGGTTTTAATTTGGTATTACTAAGTATGTCTCTGTCATTTCTCAACAATTCTTGGGAATATTTCTGTAAATGTGAAATAAATACTCACTTGGAAACCTAATTTGTTAACAGTTAAAATCAGTTAAGTAGAATATATTGACTAGGGTTCAATTCTGGTTTTAAAGCAAATTTTATCTAAGTTTAGATTCAATCTAGTTAAAATTTACATATAAGACTGATAAAAGAGTTCTCAAGCCTTTCTAATCAAAACAGATAATCTTGATAAGCAAGGGAAACTAAGGGCAGTCCACTACATTTTATAAATATACAAATTTGAATAAGCAGTTGAGCATCTGATGCTTAGTGTTAATTTGATCTCCTCTATTTTTGGTAGTTTCCTTTTACTTCTTTCTCCTATTAAAAGCGTGTGACCTAAAAGCATTATTTACCATTGTTCAAATGCCAAGCATTCTGACCAGCAGAGTTGTGGTAGCTAGTTTTGATTAAAACATTTAAACTTCTACAACCACTTAAGCAAGCTCAACTTTTCCACTCTGTAGTTGCAACCCCACCCCAGGCTGTTTTGTCAATAGCTTCCGGACATATTGTGAGCGCTGTGATCAAACCAAGTCAGTCTATACACTGTGTTAACTACTGTTGCTCCTTTACTCGTCATAACAAAGAATTTAAGTTTCTAAAGCTGTATCTAGATATGAACTGAGAAATATCCAGAGAAGGCTGGGAGGTTGTTCTTTTTATTGTATTGACAATTAATTTAAAATCTAATTTCAATTGCAGCAGCAATCAAGACTTATACATAGCTAAGATGGGAGAGGTGCTCTTTAATTAAGGTGTGAAAGAAAGTAATATCTGGATGCTTACAGCAAAAACTTTATCCAACAGTATGATAAAGCCCCATCAACTGTGGCAAGCAATAAAAAGCGCCTGCAGCAAACTCTGGGGAAAGTGCCTTACTAAGAGTAGGCACTGTAACAAAAACCAATTGATAAAGCCTAACGTCACACTGGAATCTACTCCTCTGCCTCATCATTTCCATTTAGGCTTCTGGTTTGGGACTCCAACATAAAACAAAAAAGAGTTTCTTTTGAATGAATGTGAAGTCATGAGAACTAATACCAAGCAGTATCCTTTTTGCTATGTCAATAGAAGCCATTTCAGCCTCCTCTGTAGTCATCTCAAAGCACTTATCCTGTATTTCTCTCACTAAATCAAAAGAAGGCAGTAACAGGCAGCACACCACAGCAACTCAGAACATGGCTCTGGAGTGAGACCTGCCCTAGACCTACCCCATCCTAGGAGCTGACACTGTCCATAAACTCAGCAATTTACTTGAGCTCTTTGAACTATAGGTTCACCATCTAAAAACTAGAGAAAAAGAACCCACCCCAAAGAAGTTTTGAATGAGTAAATGCTTAGTTAGAACACCCCTGACAGCAGCAAGGGCTCAATAAGCGCTCACTACTGCTGTCAAGGTAAGTTATCGACTGATATTCCCCACTACAACTAATCGAACGTTGGCTCAAAGTTAAAAATACAAAATAAAATAAAAACAAACAAACAAGGAAAAAACAAAAACCCTGACTACAACTTTCCAACTAACAGATACAAGTTAGGATCTTGGGCAAGAACATGTTTGTAACACTTAAATTTGTTTCAACAGACAAGAAAGAAAATTTAGGTAATTAACAGACCCTTTTGGAATGTATGGGTTTTTTATATGCACTTCATACTTCTTGGACTATACTATAATTCTAAAAAACACATTATCATATGGATATGATAATTGCATACATATGCACTGAATTGCATCCTATCTGCTGAATCAAAACCTAGTGCAGAATCCAGAAATCTTTTTCTTCAACTGATTCTAATGTGCAGACAAATCTGTGACCTACTGAGCTTAAGAGTCTTTATAATCAAATTGTACTTCAAAATTTGATTCACATCCCAGTTCTGCACTTGACTCACACAAATGTACAATGGCTTCCCATCACAGTTGTAGCTATATTTGATGATGGTGTGTAGAGGAGGGAGGGGGGAGAAGGAGGAGAAAAAGAAGGAGAAAGGGAAGTGAAAGAAAAGAAGAGGGAGAAATAAAAATAATGAGGCATGAGTTAAGAACAGTAACTTCACTGTAGGCACTGCTCTGATGTCTAGCAAAGTTCAAAGTCTCTGGATTAATAACTATCCAGGAGAAAATTTCAGATAGGCACCATCTCTAAGCATAATAAGGACTTTATAAATATTCCTACATTTGATTTCTTCAAAGCCTCTAAACACTTATGATATATATAATAAGATAATTTGATTCTTTTCAATAGATGAAGTATGAAATCATTCACTGACAAGAAGCCAGCTGACAGCCAAAAGGCACACCAACTCAGATCACACCAGGACCTAAACGAGCAGACTGACATCAGCCTGTAGGATAGTTTTTAAGAGACAAATATCCTTTAACTGAATTACTGCATAGTAGTCTAGCCCCCTCTCTAGAGTTTTTATACATCAGCAAGATAAATAGAGTTAATTTTGAAAAGCATTATCATGATTACATTTACAACTATAAGGAAGATCAATGACATTTTTTTCATTGCTCATTTATAGGCAACACTCATATTCTAATTGCTAGTTACTTTAAAATTCATCTATGTCAAATTAAATGATTTATAATCATTTTAAAAATATAAACTGCTATCCATGTGCATTTAACTCTGTTAAATAATTAATACAACACATTTTCACACTTACTGTGCTCTCTACAAAACACAAATGGTATAAAGGTTATATTCTTAACTATTGCTCAGTGTTAACCACAGTAGTTTAAAATCCTAGGAACCAGAAAGTATGCGACAACACTACTGAAGTCTTAGAAAAATTCTAAATTTAATAACAGATGACCATAGTAAGGTTATAACTGAAAAACAACAGCTTCCAACCTGTGTGACTTACTGTAAAAAGCCAAATCTATCAGTGACTTTGTAAACAAGATAATCAGCATCTTCCCAAGGCTCAATTTCCGCACCCTCTCGCCCCTAAAACAAGAGATGACAAGAGGAGTTATTGAGAATTTATAACACTGAGTATTTTACTAAGACAGATCAAATATATGCCTATTTTTTAACTCAACTATTTTTGGCAATGTAATCACTGCTCCTTAATTATTAGCTATGTAAAGTACTGTGTCAGCAAGAGCTAACATAGCTACTTCTCCATCAAAAGATGTCCTGAGAGAAGTCAATGACCAAGAAAGCTACTGCAGAAGAAATTGGCACACCTTAATCTTAAGTTCTGAAGTGAACTGTCTAGAACAGGCCTTTCATGCAAACCTCTCCAAGAATGCAATGTGTGCTTTATTTCTCCACTGTTTGGTTTCCCAACTACACTGGCCCTGAACCCACTCTTATTGCCAAAGCAAAAAATGACTTCCAAAAAGGTATGGTGGCACATGTATTTAATCCCAGCACTCAGGGGGCACAGGCAAGTGGAACGTGGATCTCTATGAGTTCAAGGCTTGGCAAACTGAGAGCACTCTTCAGTTTGTAGTACTAAACATGCAAGGACTACTTGGCAATGGCTCTCAAGCCCTCTGTCCTCCCCACTTGCACAACACTGTCCCCTGCTGATCCCTTGCAGTTCTCTTCATGCACTCCAACTCTTTGATGATTGCTTCTTCATAGGTAACTCTTCACTGCTGGTGCACTGGAAATGCTTTCCCCAGCTTACCATTCTAAGTGCTCTAGGTATCACTTATTCATAGGCTAACACTGATAAGTTTAGGACCCCCAAATACAATGTACCAACCCTTCAAATTTTGGACTTGTAGAAACTCCCATTTAAGTGTATTTTATAATAGCTGCTCATATGTTCTCCTTCAGGCAGACTATGTGAACATCCTATGGGCAAGGACTGTCAGAAATCATTTTTGTATAACTTTTAAAAAGGTTTCCCAGTGCCTACCTTAGGCTAGCTACATATGGGTCAGCCCTGGGTAGTGGGGGAAAAGGTGACTGCAAGTATGTTAAACAATGCTAAGTGCCAACAGTGCCAAGTGATGCAGATGTAGAACATGGTACCTACAAATAAATGTTATGACCCATTAAAAGAGACAAATATGGAGAAATTATTGATAATAAATTGTTTATAACCTTTTACATCAAAGCTAAGAAATATTCCATGCTAAGGTGATACAAAGGGAGAAAGGGGAAGAAGATGGGAGGGTAAACAGAGAGGAGGGGACAACAAACACTAACAATGTCTGCACAGGCCATAAAGAAATCTGCTCTTTCATAAATACCTCCCTGCTGGCTAGCTTTCTTAGAATTAGGAGGTGCTATGAAGACTATTGGAGGAGAAGAGATCAGCAGTCTAACCCAGTTGTGAACTCTGAAAACTACAATAAATGACCAGCCTGGCAACTCATGCCTGTAGGAAGTTAAGACCCAATAGGAGCCAATCTGGAGTTGGTCTGGCGCTGTCAGAGGTCCTGATAGTGCCTAGCCAATGAAGGGCAACCACGCCATGCTGCCTGAGGGCCTAGCAACAGGTGCTGTCAGAGGTCCTGATGTCTAGTGAAATGAGGAGCGGCCATGCAATGTCAACAGATGGAAAAGGCAGGGTGCTGATGGTATGTAAGACACCCACACCCCCTGTTAACTTGTTAACTAACGAGTCTACTGTAACCCTTCCCTCAGACTCCTCGACATCGCACCTGACAGGGGATGGATGTCAGGAGAGGTAGAGACAGTTTCCTTTAGGGGTGTGGTCCCTGGAAGGTTGAGCATGCACACCTTCAGCACAAATTGGATTTGGTGAGTGGATAGGAAGGAAGGAAGAGAGAAAGGAAGGGAGGAAGGAAGGAAGAAAGTTAGGAGTAGGAATAAAAGGTGTGGAGTAGATTTGGGAGGAGTTAGGCAGAAGAATAGGGATATGATAAAAAAAACACATTGTATACATGTATGAAATTCTTAAAGAATTAAAAAAATATATCAGAAAGTGAAAAAATAGATTTCAATATGACATTAAGTAAAATGTTGGTTAAAATTAAATTTATATGAAACATAAATACAAGAATCTGAGATTTACAGTAAATTCAGAGTACATAAACTATTCATACAAGAATATTTAATTCTATATGTTCACTCTGTCAAATATAAGTATCTGCAATAAGTCAAAATTTGTTCCAGATATTTAGCTTACAGGAATAAATCAAACAAAATAAATTCCTGACCCCAGAGAGTTTCTATTCTAGAAGGAAGAACAGATAATAAGCAAAATATATCAAACACTAATGTAACTGGTATTAGTGCCAGTAGGTAACATCAGGAATGCAGCAGTTGCGGATCACATTCAGAGGGGAGGATGGAAGGAGAGATGTGAGAAGAGCGGGCAATGGGTCTTCAGCAATCCAGGAAGGAAAGAGCCAGAGCATAAGAACAGAGGCGGAACAAGTCCACCTGCTGGAAAGTAGCGGGGGGAGGGGGGCAAAGAGGAGAGAGGGAGAATTCTCAGAAATAAGAGAAAAAAGGGTAGAACTCAATGTTCTCACAAAGGGAACAAACTCCTTGTTATTTCAGCTCTCCAAAAATTAAGCCCTTTTCTATTTATATGGATTTTTTTAAATAAAGCCTACTCAAAATATAAATAAAGATACTTACTCTGTCATATTTAGCAACTATTTCAGCTCGTTCCTGAGCAAGTTTGAGTGCTACATCCTGGTCCGAATCTGTGGAGAGATCAAATTTAGATGGACTGTTATCCTGAGAATAATAGTTAGTCATAAAACTAATAAAACATAAAAGCAATACTGCCTACAACAAAAAATTAATACAATCAAAATGAGCTAGATGCAGCTTCAGAATACCAACTGATTTATCCCTTTGCACTGTGTATAAACTCAGAGCATAAATTTACTAACACAGCAAACACTTCTCAGACAACAAATCTAAGTCTCTGCTGTGATCTTAATTTCAATCAGATGTGCCCCTCACACACCTCCATGTTGAGCATCTGGTCTTGAGCTGGTGGTACTATTTTGGGACACAGAACCTTGACTGGAAGATGGGGTTAGAGGTGACAGGGCAGGCCTTGAACATAGAGCCCAGCCTAGCACCTCTCTCTGCTTGCTGGTTTAGCACCTTTCGAGAGGGCTCTGCAACACGTTCCTGCCACCCTGCCTTCCCAGCCATTCCCCAGAAACCATAAACCAAAATAAACATCTTTCCTCACACTGCTTGTATAAAGTATAATATTTGCTCACCGTGACAGGAAAGTAACTAATACAGCACTCAAAATCAACTTTGAATTTAAAATTTCATAGAAATAGGAATAGAAACTGAAATGGAAAGCTCTTATGTTTTCAGAAAAAAAAGGGGGGGAGGGGAAGAGTTTTAACTGGGAAGTGAGAGTCAAGGCAATGCAGGGAGAGGGACGGGAGAAACGATAAACAACACTAAGGATGCTAAGAGCCAGAGGGAACATTATTTTATGTTGCTTAAAAATAACATATGTATAACTTGTCCTAATTTGCTTTCTATTGCTGTGATAAAACATTCTGACTCAAAACAATTTGGGGAGTGTGCTAAGTGTTTTGTTAACTTGGCGTACACTAGAGATACCCTAAAGAGGGACTCTCACTTGAGAAATAGTCACCCTCTGATCAGTTTGTATGTCCATGGGGCATTTTCTTAACTAATGATTGATATGGGAGAGGCCAGCCCACTGTGGGTAGTGCTACTCCAGGGCAGGTGGTCCTGGGTTGTATAAGAAAGTAACCTGAACTAGTCAAGAAGAGTAAGCCAGTAAGTAGCACTCCATCCATGGGCTCTGCTTCAGTTCCTGCCCTTACTTCCCTCACTGACAGACTGTGACATGGAAATAAACACTTTCATCTACAAGGTGGTTTTGATCTATGTTTCATCAAAGGAAAAGATAGGTGACTGAGTGGGTGGATGGACAGGTGGACAGACGGACAGAGACTGACTCCAGATACTATAATAAAAATAAAGGGCAAGAGATGCCGCCTGCACCTACTGGACAAAAAAGGTGAGTGACAATCTCCCTGCTGCACAGCTCCACCTCTAGGCCCTAGGCCCTGGCACATCCCGTGACCCTCCCCCAACCCATTGCAGCCCAACTAGCCAATCAGCCTCCACTCCCATTGTACCCTGTAATCTACAAGTACCACTCTGCCCCACAGCCCAACCATCTCCATAGCACCAGCATCCCCCTCCCACAAGGCACAGACACCAACTGCACCAATTGGACGAAGAGCTGCTGTAGGACAATGTTTTTTTATCCTGTTACTTGTATTATTTTTAATAAAATGCTGGTTAGCCAGTAGCCAGGCAGGAAGTATAAGCAGGACGACAGGAAGGAAGTAGAGGCAGCGCAATGAGAACAGAAGAATTCTGGGAAGAGAAAGTTTCAGTCTGCAGCCATTACCCAGACGCAGAGAAAGCAAGATGTGACTGCCTCACCAAAAAAGGTACCAAGCCACGTCGCTAACACAGGCAAGAATTATGGGCTAATATAAGTTATAAGAGTTAATAAGAAGCCTGAGATACTAGGTCAATCAGCTTATAATTAATGTAGACCTCTGTGTGACTTCTTTGGGACTTAATGACTGCGGGACCCTCAGTCAACAAAGAGCGGCTCTCCAGAGACACAGACACTACCTGCACTTATTGGAGGAAGTGATGGGTAGAAGGCAGTGCAAGAACACATCCAACAACATAAAGAACAACATGGCACCACCAGATCCTAGTGGTTCTACAACAGCAAGACCTGAACATCCCAACACAGAAGCAGAAAAAAATGACTTTAAAAATAACTTTATGAAGATGATAGAGGCCCTTAAAGAGGAAATGAAAAATTCCCTTTAAAAAAAAATCAAAGAAAAGACAAGCAAAAAATGAAAGAAATCAATAAATCCCTTAAAGAAAGCCCAGAAAATCAAGAAAAAACAAACAGGTGAAAGAAACAATTCAAGACTTGAAAATCGAAATGGAGGCAAAAAAGAAAACACAAACTGAGGGAATTCTGGAAATGGAAAATCTGGCTAAACCAACAGAAACTATAAATGCAAGCATAACCAACAGAATGCAAGAAATGGAAGAGAAAAGTCTCTGGCATTGAAGATATGCTAGAGGAAATTGATTCACTGGTCAAAGAAAATGCTAAAGCCATCAAAGGCATAACACAAAATATTCAGAAAATCTGGGACGCCATGAAAAGACCAAATCTAAAAATTAATAGGGATAGAAGGAGAAGAATACCAGCTCAAAGGCACAGAAAATATATTCAATAAAATCATAGAAAAAAACTTTCCCAACCTAAAGAAGGATATGCCTATAAAGATACAAGAAGCTTACAGAACAGCAAACAGACTGGACCAAAAAGCAAAGTCCCCTCACCACATAGTAATCAAAACACTAACCATACAGAATAAAGAAAGAATATTAAGAGCTGCAAAGGAAAAGAGCCAAGTAACATATAAAGGCAGACCTATCAGAATTACACCCGACTTATCAATGGAAATAATGAAAGCCAGGAGGTCCTGGACAGGCGTTATGCAGACACTAAGAGACCATGGATGCCAGCCCAGACTACTATACCCAGCAAAACTTTCAATCACCATAGATGGAGGAAAACAAGATATTCCATGACAAAACCAGATTTAAACAATACCTATTCACAAATCCAGCCCTACAGAAAGTACTAGAAGGAAAACTCCAACCCAAAGAAGTCAGCTACATCCATGAAAACACAAGCAATAGATAATCCCACACCAGCAAATCCCAAAAAAGGGAAACACATACAACACAATGCCACTACCAACAACAAAATCAAAAATAACAGAAACTAGCAATCACTGGTCATTAATATCCCTAATATCAATAGATTCAATTCACCTATAAGAAGACACAGGCTAACAGAATGGATACGGAAATAGGAGCCAAACATACGCTGCATGTAAGAAACACACCTCAACTTCAAAGACAGACATTATCTCAGAGTAAAGGACTGGGAAAAGATTTTCCAATCAAATGGACATAAGAAGCAAGCCGGTGTAGCTACACTAATAGATAACAAGCTAGACTACAAACTAAAATTAATCAAAAGAGATGGAGAAGGATATTTCATATTTATCACAGAAAAAATCCATCAAGATGAAGTCTCAATTCTGAACATTTAAGTTCAAAGGCACCCACACATGTAAAAAAAAACATTATTAAAGCTTAAATCACATATCAAACTCCATATAATAAGAGCAGGAGACTTCAACACCCCATTCTCACCAAGGATGGGTCTGCTAGACAGAAACTTAACAGAGAAATAAGAAAACTAACAGACGATATGACTCAAATGGACTTAACAGACATATATAGAACATTCTACCCAAAGACAAAAGAATATACATTTTTTTTCAGCACCTCATGGAACTTTCTCAAAAATTGACCACACTTGGTCACAAAGCAAATCTCAACAGGTACAGAAATAATTGGAATAAACCCCTGTATCTTATCGGATCACCATGGATTAAAGTTAGAATTCAACAACACAAAATACAGAAAGCCTACAAACACATGGAAACTAAATAAAGTTCAACTGAATTATCACTGGGTCAAGGAAGAATTAAAGAAAGAAACTAAAGACTTCTAGAATTCACTGAAAATGAAGTTACAACATATGTAAACCTACGGGACACTATGAAAGCAATGCTAAGAGGAACGTTCCCAGCACTAAGTACCTACATATAGGGTTTGGAGAAATCTCACACTAGCCACGTAACAGCAAACTTGAAAGCTCTAGAACAAAAAGAAGCAAACTCACCCAGTAGGCAGCAGGAAATAATCAAGCAGGGCTGAAATCAATAAAATAGAAACAAAGAGAACAATACAAAAAGTCAATGAAATGAAGAGTTGGTTCTTCGAGAAAAATCAACCAGATAGATAAATCCTTATCCAAACTAAGCAAAAGGCAGAGAGACAATATTCAAATTAACAAATTCAGAAATGAAAAGTGGGACATAAAACAGACAGTGAGGAAATTCAGAGAATCATCAGGTCATACTTCAAAAACCTGCACTCCACAGAATTGGAAAACCTAAAAAGAAATGGACAATTTTCTGGATAGGTACCACATACCAAAATTAAATCAAGACCAGATAATCAATTTAAATAGAACTATAACCCATAAGGAAATAGAAGCATCAT
Source organism: Ondatra zibethicus (assembly GCA_004026605.1). Lineage (NCBI taxonomy): Eukaryota > Metazoa > Chordata > Mammalia > Rodentia > Cricetidae > Ondatra > Ondatra zibethicus. The sequence goes on from PVIU01004204.1 coordinate 23,872, forward strand.
TAAAAGTCTCCCAACCAAAAAAAACCCAGGACCAGATGGTTTCAGCGCAGACTTCTACCAGAATTTTAAAGAAGAGCTAATACCAACACTCCCAAATTGTTCCACACAATAGAAACATAAGGAAAATTGCCAAACTCTTTTTATAAGGCTACAGTTACCCTGAAACCCAAACCACACAAAGATGCAACAAAGAAAGAGAATTACAGACCAATCTCCCTCGTGAACATTGATGCAAAAATATTCAATAAAATACTGGCAAACCAAATCCAAGAACACATCAAAAAAATCATCCGCCATGATCAAGAAGGCTTCATCCCAGAGATGCAGGGATGGTTCAACATATAAAAATCTGTCAATGTAACCACCATATAAACAACAAACAGAAAAAATTGAAAGAAAAAAGAAAGGAAGGAAGGAAGGAAAGAAGGAAGGAAGGACAAGATCATCTCATTAGATGCTGAAAAGCCTGACAAAATTCAACACCCCTTCATGATAAAGGTCTTGGAGAGATCAGATACATAAGGAACATACCTAAGCATAATAAAGGCAATTTATAGCCATCTGACAGTCAACATCAAATTAAATGGAGAAACAAAAAGCAATTCCACTAAAATCAGAAACAAGATAAGGCAGTTCACTCTCTCCATATCTATTCAATATAGTACTCGAAGTTCTAGCTAGAGCAATAAGACAACAAAAGGAGATCAAGGGACAGAAAGTAAAAAGGAAGAAGTCAAACTTTCATTATTTGTTCGAATAAAAAGCCTGGGTAAACATCAGAAACAAGAAATTCACAAGGGCAACAGTAACACAACAGCTACAGCTGTGTTCTGAGTGCTGGCAGACAGCAAAGACTGCACTGAGCTCTTACCAGGCCTTGCCACAAATTCTCACAGCACTGTAAGACAAGTTTCATTACTAACCCTGCAACAATCATAACCAATCATGCATGAGGGTTAGTGATATCAAACAGATTGCCCAACGCTGCAAAGCTCAAAATGAAAACCAGTCCTAATTGTATAGTCCTCGACTTTAACCACTGTTTAATAAAAACAATTCAAAACATACAAAAAAGATGACAGACAGAACATAAATATCCATTTTCCCCTAAAATCCTATTGCTATGAGAATTTAGGGACTCCTGAAACTCCTCCCTTAAAGCTCTGGTTTGGATATGAACAGTCCTTCAGAACGAGTTGAAAGCTTGGTTCCTGGCTCACTGCACCACTGAGAAGTGGATCAAAAGGACCAACCTGAACCAAAGATTAACCCATTGATGAATTCACAGCTGAATGAGTTTTTAGGAGGTGGGGCCTACTCAAAGGTCACTGGGCAAGCTTTTGAAGAGTCTATCTTGTCCCAGGACCCTTCTTCTTGCTCTTTCTCCCTCTGCTCCAACATGTCCTTCAAAGATAATGTTGCCACAAGTCAACAACAGTGCAGGCAGCCAACCACAGACTGAGATTCAAAACAGTAAGCCAAAATAAATGTCCCTTTGAAGTGGTTTATCAGGGGCATTCTCGATGATAGGATTTGAATTCCTTGGAAACAGGAATTCAAGAGGAGAGAGAGTTAGGAGTGGAGCCAAATACAATGTTGAAGGGCTGCATGTGGCAGAAGTGAGTGCAGGGCAGTGAACCAAACTCTCACTCATAAGAGTAGGAAAACAAAGCTAACACTGAAAACTGAAGAAGTAGGAAGCAGTATTATGACATGTCACTTAGCACAGGAAAGTAAAGAACAAAATCAGTCTCGGTGTTGCAGAGTGATCATTCCAACTGAGAAGGTACTGTGCAAGTCAACTGTTTCCAAAGCAAGTGTCATACACTGCTTCATAATTAGATTGATGTATAACTCTAACAAAAATAAAATCTAAATGTATGGGATTGGAGAGATGGCCCAGTGGTTAGAAGAATGTTGCTCTTGCAGAGGACCTGGGTTTAGTTCCCAGCACACACATGCCTGCTCAAAACCATCTGTAACTCCAGTTCCAGGAGATCCAACCCAGACATCAAGCAGGCACATGGTACACACACACATATACACAAACACACACACAGGCAAAACATTCAGATACATAAATCTGAAGATAAAAATCTAAATTTACAACAAAAACTAAAATATGGGGGGGGAGAAATCAGCCTCAATAATTACAGAAATAGTTTTAAAATATCACTTTGCATCCATTCACTCGGACTCTACAACAGCAAAAGTGATGATAACACTGACAAAAGCCAGAGGTCATTTGCAGATCAGGACAGTAGGACTAAATATATAAATGTACAAAAGCTTTCTGGGTAGTAAATGGATAGTATGTGTCAGAAATCTTTTAAAGATACTTATCCTTTACTCAACATTTTACCTCTGGGGATTTAGGTCAGTGAACAAGTACAAGTTATTTATAATAGTAAAAATCAGCAAAATAGGAATGGTAATTTGGTTAAAGTTCTTTTCCTGGGGGGGGGGGTTCTTTCACTTTTCTCAGAGTACAAAATGCTAACAAGCTCTCCCTTAAGTGTAAGTGTGAATAGTAAGTACATAAAATGAGTGATTCTATAGTTACCAAAACACACACTAGTGGTTCACACGTTTACAATACACTAATACAAAGAGACATCTGAGATAAGCATTCACATAGCACCAACCTATTCTGATGCTCAGCTTTGAAACAACAGACTCCTACCTCTACTGAACGGAAGAAAGTGAGTGCACAGAAATTAAATCCAAGCCCACTGAGCTCCAGCAGTGCCATCAGAGCTGTTAAACATTTCCTTCCAAACCAGCAGTCGAATGTTTTCCTAAGATATCTTTTACAGCAGGCCTTAATTCCCACAACCAGTCCCAAGTCTGCCAGCAGATTTCTGATACAAGAAGGAAAAGTTTTAAAGTGTAAAAGAAAAAAAAAGAACAGGAAATAATGAAATAATGAGGGTAGGAGCTGAAGTGTCAATAATCCAGAAAACGTGGACAAGCCACTGTTTATGAATCTTTACTCCGATCACTATCAGGCTAAGAACTCTACAAGGGAAAATCCAATTGTCTAAAGAGATCATTCTGGAACTGGATGAAACTACATCCTGATTCTACAGAGAATGATCGGGTGCTTTATACAACACGATCAGAACAGTTTCCTCAGCCAGGTGGTGGGGGCTTCTGTTAAGAGACTAAAGGAAATACTAGTTTTTTTTCTGCTGAACATGCAGACATTATTAGTTCACACTGCATGGTGTAGTGCACCTACAGCACAGGAACCCATCTGCTAGAATCGTGTTTCTTGCTCTCTTGTCTCTGGGGTAAGCTTATGGCATGCACTCGATTGCTTATTTAAGACTGCCATTGTGAGAGTCGAGTTTACCCCAAAGCTTTGATCACAAAACACTAATAGCCACCTTGTGTCTGCGCAAGTATGCAGAACTTTGGGCAACTACTGAACAATGACAGCTGTGCCACTCAGCTTATACCACATGCCATCATCAAATAAAAATTCAAACAAGGTGTTATCACATTATTTACACAATAATTTATGCTCCACTTTCATGATAAATCCATAAAAAAAAGTTTATTTGGAAAAACCATTGCCACGATATTATATGATTTAAGTGTAATTTATATTATTAGATATATGTAAAGAAAAATTTCCTATCTTTAAAAATAAAGCCATGTGGAGAAATATGAGAAATGACTATTTTAAAAAGCCCCTTACTTTACAAAGTTAGCTTAATACTCAAGTACATGGGAAAATATCTCTTGGCACAAATTTATGGAAGAAAATGACAGCTATAGCACTTTTCAGAAGCATTTTAAAAATTGACATTTGATGTCTCAAACCCGCCCCCCCAAACTTTTAAGTATCCACTTGAACTGCGTTCTTTGAAAACACACATTACAACATCACTAAATTTCAAATTCAATCCCATAAAACAACACTGACAGGAGACTGCTTTTTCCTTGTGAATACTTGAATAGGTGAAGTGTACAAAACAATATCAACTTTAGAAGTCCTTTACCCTTCCTTAGATAGTCAGGCTGGCCTTGGAAGGTGACAACTGCCTCAGTCCAGGTTTCATTATTTTGTGAGGGGTTAGGTGGGGCCTCATACATTCTGCAACTGACAGAAATGGGGGAAGCAGCTCTACTTAAACTGTAGAACAGCACAAGAAAGGACACTTAAAATGCATTCTTTCTTTTTCCAAATGGGAAAAGGCCTCACTGTGGTTACACGGACTATGGATACTCAAACAAAGATGAGATTTGTTGAGAGGAAAAACACGTCTTTCAGGCTGACTCCCAACTAGAAGCCACAGCAGCCTACACCCAGCATTCCATCTTCCAGTAAACAGGGGCTTTACACAAGCAACCTCACATGCCACTCTTATACTTCAAATTAGCCACATTCTTAGTGCATTCAACAAAAGTTGTCATGGAACACACATACACATGCACACAAATTATTTAAAATATAAATTAAATATAAGAAGAATATTCTTCAAGTCTACTTTATATCTTAGCACATTTTAATGTGAAAATACTGGGCCTTATTCATACTATAAATACATGTTAAAGTAGTGCTCCTGGGAACAGAACTTTTAAAAGAAATTAAAGTGTATTATACTTTTGGGGTAGGGGGAGAGAAACACATCCACCACAGCAGCACCAGTGTAGAGGCCAGAGAACAACTTGTATGAGTTAGGTCCCTTTCTCCATTATGTGGATTCCGGGGATTGACTTTAGGTCATCCAGCTGAACCTGGATGAGGCCATACCTCTATCCACAGAGTCGCTACCTTGCGGCCCCACGTTCCAAACATTTTTAATGTCGCAAATGGTACAGATTTATTCTATAGTTCTAGAGCCAGAAACCTGAAAGCCATTTACTGATTAGTAAGATTGATTCCTTCTGGAGTCTTCCAACTTCCACTGTTGGCTATCTTTTCCTACTTTTATTCTGGATTCTTGTGATGAAGTTGAACCTCTCTGCATAGTTAGAGTTTGAGCCATGTAGCAATCAGCAACATAAATATACAAGGATTCAAAGTTTGCTGCCTCTACAATACTTCTTTCTAAAGCAATCTGAGAATACAGAAAAACAATACAAAACAAAGTAACAAAAGTCATTGGCAAGTTTCCTGTCAAACTGCAGTCATGACTTTGAACTTCTCTCCCGTGAAGCCTTGACCCTGTGCCCTAATCTTCATCCTAGTTGTAAGAAGAATCTTGCAAACTCGTTTGGTGCAGGCCCTCTCATCTACACAACAGACCATTATGGCCTGCCTTCAGCAAGAATCCTGTCACATTTGTCGTTTAGTCCTTTTTAGCCACTGACACTGTCTCACCCCCATCACTCATTAGTCAACATAAATCCTTATTATATTTGGAAATGAGTTTGAGCTAGATTCTCTTCCCCACAGTGATAATCTTGACACTGGTTTTAATAGTCTTAAACAAAACATTCCTTACCTTTTAAAACAAGTGTAAAATAATTTTCTTTCTACAGAATCAAAAACAGAAGACACAGAATCCAAGAAATCACAAGAAGTAACAGACATTTTCCTATGCCAAATACATAGCTGCCCAGAGAGCAATCCATCTGCATTAGAACAGGGAATACAAGATGCTTTCATGAAGCGCATCAGATCCAAGTAACCTCAAGGATATGGTACTGTAAAGTTTGCATCAGAGCACCAAAAAGAGAGTGACAGACTACTAGAACCCTCCACACAGGCAAGTAGTACAAAACGCTATAGTCCATATATGAAATAAAATACAAAGGGGTATGGCATTGACCTTAATGGCTCATGAGAAAGTTAATTCTTAAGACCTTGACAAGGGCAATATTAGGATATTTGCTATACACACTTCACCATATTCTCTGAGAAGTTAAAGATCCTGCCATTACTGTGATTACAGAAAACTGAATTGCCTATTAATATCTGGAATACATTGTAGGATCCAAAATAAACCTTGATGTGCACACATACACAACCCATTCCTACAAGCAACTACTGCTACACACAACTCCTGATACCAAAATTTTCTCTAGAGTATACAAAATGTGCATGTTTTGTAAACATACAGATTTTATTATTTTTTTAATTTATGTGTGTGTTTGTGTGAGTAAACACATATCCACAGAGGCCAAAGATAGTGTCAGATTCTCTGGAGCTGGGGTTATGGTTGTAGTTATGCCCAATGTGAGTGCTAGAAGCTGAATGCTGAACATGGGTCTTCTAGAAGAGCAAAGAAGTTTTCACTGCTGAGTCACCACCTCCAGTCCCCATATATTGTATGTTCCCTTTTCTGTAAAATAAACCACAAGCATACTCTTAAAAATGTTACAGTTGACTCTTTCCCAGCTACCAGTATGCCCTGCTGGTAGTGTATATCTATAATCTATAAACCTACTTAAGTAGGGTGCCAACAGAGTTTAGCAACCAACAAGGCAAAGAGGTGGAAACAGCGAGCTCTGGCTCATGCTGCCCAATGATTCCCATATTGCAAACTGTACCACTATGATGGCCAAACAATCAACATGATAACACTGAGCAAAGAGTTCAGGCTGGATCCAGTACACCAGTGACTCTACCTTTTCACAGCTATGAAGAATCTTAATGTGTTCATGTGATCTAGTTAGCCTGTCCTCCCTTGGGAACGTGAACTAGGAGAAGCTGAAAAAATAACTCAATGGGCAACGATGACAAAAGGCAACTTGAAAACTGGGAAGGCATAAACTACTAGTAAGCAGAGTACAATGGCTGCCACAGGGAGGGAAACAGTGTATCCTATCTTATTAAATCCAGAGTCAAGCACAGTCACCGCCAGAGACCCTTCAAACCTAAGAGAGTCAGAAGCCTAAAGCTGCTTGGTACTTCAGTTCCTGAGAACTCTGATTTTCAATTCAATATAATATTCTCTTTTTCCCCCTAAAATAATGTAAATAAGTTTTGTTTGTTTGTTTGTTTTACTTATTCTGAGAGCTCCTCCATCTTTCTACCAAAATCAACAGTTCTTGGAAGTAATGGTCTTAATTACTTGCGATCATTTTCTGATTGGATCATGAACCATGCTGGACCAACAATAGATTGGGAGCTCTTGTAGTGAATTTGGGTTCAGTTCCCAGCCACCCACATGGTAGATCACAACCAAACATAAATCCAGTTCCAGGAAATTAAATGACCTCTACCCACCTCTGCAGGCACCAGGCAAACACATGGGGCACATAAAGACACACATATATAAATTCATATACATAAAGTGAATAAATCTTTAAAACTATATTTTTTTAAAATATTTAAATGCTAAACCCTTAATCTAGCCACCCAGTGTTCAAAACCTCAGCATTTACTTTGCCATGCTCTAAAGCCAAAGCTAGGATGCTCAAGCAGAACTAAATAGATTACACTCGAAATACAACTGAAAACAAATCAAAAGACCCTGAGGGGTCACCAACTTTGACTGGTGGTTCAGTGCAAAATGAAGTAAGTGTAAGCACCCACAGCTGCCCTTCCGAGATGGCTTACTCTGAAACAGCATTCAGGTCTCTCTATCTCCAGCAAGGGCATCGGCAGGAAATCCTCTATGAAGCACTGGCCCAGTGTGTCCTCCTGCCCTTTACTCCCCTTCACTGCCAGGTCACCCACAGCAATGCAGTTCCACCTCCATATAACTGAATTGTTTACTCCACATTACATAAATATCTTCCAAAAATGTGCAACTTCACGAAAACTCTTATCTCCTCCTTTCTTCCTCAACTCATACGTTAATCTTAGAAAACCCACTTGGCTTTCAGCCATCTCTCTTATGTTCACTTTGGAACAACAACAAAAGATTCTAATCAAAGTTGCAATTATAAAAATAGTACAAGTAACCATGAGAAGGGTAAGAAAGCCAGGGAATGATGATATATGAAAGGACCAGTGTCCTCAGAAACAACTGGACATTCTCCTCAAATAGCTACATGTTTCCACATTCATTTCACATCCCTCTGCATTAATATGCAATATCTCATAAAATAAAAGAGTACCAAAAATATGCCTAAATGCTTTAATATTATCTTTTAATTACCAGTGAATGCCATACCATTGCATTCAAAATATTCCTTACATTACTGTCAGAATGATTAGCAACATTCCTATTATATCATGCTTTAAATTGTTTTAAATATTTTTTCATTAAACTTACAAAATACATATCTAAAAACCAATTTCTACTATAAGTTCAAATGCTAAAGTCAAGCAGATGGTGGAGACGGGAAATCACTGTAAGTCAAGCAGATGTTGGAGCTTGGGGACCACTGTAAGTCAGAAAATGGTGGAGCCACGCGCAGGACCACTGTAAGTCAAGAAGATGGTGGAGCCGGAGAACCACTGTAAATCAAGCAGATGGTGGAAACTGGGGATCACTGTAAGTCAGGCAAATGGTAGAGCCGGGGGATCACTGTAAGTCAAGCAGGTGGTGGAGTCGGGGGACCACTGTAATCAAGCAGATGATGGAGCTGGGGACCACTGTAATCAAGCAGATGGTAGAGCTGGGACCACTGTTTTCCTTCTTCCCCAACAGCAGCACAGTTGGGGCTCTAAGGAAAGCAATCAGCAGGGCTGCAGCTTCAGTTTCTTTTACATTTGTCACATTAGTACTGGATTTCCTTGCAATTGGTCCTCAGCTGCCACCTTAGACAGCCTGACTCAGTCCCCACACCCTCTATGTGGTAGGAATAAAAAGATTAAGTTTATAACAGATGAGTTGCTTATAAGCTGACATGCTTAAGATGAGTGAGAACAGGATAAAAGCCCAATACTTTAAACACAATACTTTTTAAAAGTATTTTTTAAAATACTTTTAAAAGCATCTAGCATCAGTAGATATTTGTTTCTATATAAATAAGTTACAGTTTTAACAATTCCTGAAAATACTTCTATAACTTGCTTCCCAATATCTGGAAAGGAACAAAATAATTTCTTAAAGTCTTAAAAAAAATTGCTGACTAGGACTCATTATAAGAGAAAATCTTTTTTCCCTCCACTCAAATTAAATCAAAACCTCAGCTGTAGGCAACTCTGCTTTTACACTGCCCGTTTTCCTAAAGATAACTGGCTAGTGCTTCTAGTCTCCCGATTTCCTATAGCTACAGAATTTTATTGACATTAGTTTACACGTCTCTGCTACTAACTATAATCCCCATGAACAAAAGACAGTATATCGGTCTCTTTGGAGTCTATCAGTCTTGTACATGTTTTTCACTACAAATGTGTATTTCTGCTTTCTCTTACATATTTACTCTATTTTAAAATTTCTGTTTACAGCTTGCATTTATATTTTTATGGACTCTAACGTTTAGACATAAGCACACACATCTGTTTCTTTAAATTGGCACTTCTGATTAGTTACAAGCCCTTCACAAAGTAGGGTATCTGGAAAGGCGGGCACCTGAACCTTGTCTGTTGCATTTATGTTCCACTTACTTCCTCCCTTTTGTCTTGCTCAGTCTCTGTCTCCACCACAAGGTTCCATGCTCCCCAGGGCTCCCATAAACATACAGATCCAGTGGGAAGCTTTCCAGCAACTCAGCACCTAGAACCTTCTCCCACACAACCATCTCCCACCTTCCAACTCAGCACCTAGAACCTTCTCCCACACAACCATCTCTCCACCTTCCAACTCAGCACCTAGAACCTTCTCCCACACAACCATCTCTCCACCTTCCAAGAAACAAAAGGATGTTTAAAGTTAAGGATCCAAAAGAAGCATCAGAGCAAGGTTGGCCTGCTCCTACTTTGTCTCCCGACCTCTGTCTCCAGGCACCTGCTCTCCTCCCTGTTCAGGAAGGTACCTTCCCCCATCCCCTGCACCCCCACCACAGGAAGGCTTGGGAAGGCCTGGCTGTGTTTGTCATCTAGTGAATACATTCATCTAAGTGAAACAGAGTCCTGAAAGAGCCTTTTGCAAACCCAATGCCATGTCTTCCAGTCAGTCAATGAAAGATATTAAGGATTAGGACAAAACTGAATCACAACTGACTCCCAGAAGCCTCAAATCCAGACTAGGAACTCCTACACTTTGTACAATGATTCACAGGGAAAGGGAAACAAAATGATTAAACACCATTACTACTGATGAGAAATATAATTACTAACTGTTGACTGTGAATGTATTTCCCACCTTTGGAGGCAGGATGGAATGACACATCACCAACAGAAGATGTTTATGATACTTAGAACCAAGACAAGAAGTGAGTCACTTCACTTACTTTGCCTTGCCTACTGTTGCCAACAAACTTAAGATTATACCTTAACTGTTTTTCCAGAAGGATGATTGTCTTAATAGATGACACAAGAGTAGTTTGCAACAACTGCTTATTTTGTGGATGTTCCAGAAGCTGTTTACTGAGCTATTTCTACCTGACAGATACTGTGCTAGGCCTTAACATGCATAACCTCATTTCCTATAGCAATAGCCTGCTATGTTAGGTTAGGACTTAAGTCTAGTTTTCCCATGGGGAGACTGGAATGGAGAAGTTAAACAATTCAGGTCATACAGGAGCTAAGCTACAGAGCAGGACTGAAATCCAGGCTGTCAGCTTCAACGCCATGTTTGTAACCACCTCGCACATCTGCCCAAGTAATCAATGGTATTCTTGTTACACCTCCTCCTACTGTCACTGGTCCTTACAACACTTTCCTTAGAAACAAATCTGAGACTCTCAATCAATCCTCTCGCCTCAGTTTCCTGAATGCTGGGATTAGAGGAATGTCCCACCAGGCCCAGCTTTTTCGCCGATCACTCCTTACGGCTGTATTCTGGATTCCAATAGCCTTCTAATCTCACCAAATAGTCGGCCATTTATGCACAACGAAGGCTAACAGTGTCTAAAGAATGCAAGGACAACTTACATATATTATTCTTTGGGATAGCAACTATGCCTTTCTATTATGTTTTAAGTTATAGGTTTTAAAATAAACACAGAAAGTAACAAAAAGTTGCAAAACTTTGACAAATAAATAATGTATAAAGTAAACACTAATAAAACACTGCTTTTGGTTGATACTGAATCAACCACTCACAATTACGAGAAGATGATATTGAATCTATTTCATTTACTCTTTCTACAGTTCTTCCCAGAACATTCAGTAAGAAAGGATGTACAGTTATAATCACTGCAATAAAAGCTTGTCCTGAATTTGACCCTGTAAGTATTAATAAGAATAATGTGACTGGAGCAGATGTTGTTTGCGGGTGTTATGAGCTGACCTACACCATTACTACAGCTCAGGCTGTCCCTGATGTCAGGATCTCTCTGCCTCAGCCTCTCAGTGCTGGGATTAAAGATGTGTACCACCACTGCAGACAACAGATACAAGACAAAAGGAATGAAAGGTGATTCACGGAGAGTTTACTTTAATAGTACATAATTCCAGACAGTTTGGAAAATTTCTTTTCAACTAAATATCCTATTTTCTATTTTTTTAAAAAATGGTATGTAAAAGCCAATCTGTGCCAAAATGGACACAAATCACCTGCTTCAACTAAATATGAAGCGAGAACTGCATTCAATGCTTTGGCGTGTCTAGGTATTGGTCCCTGGTTCAAACTGGACCTTAATGCCATCAAAGCCAGCAGTCTGACAAGAATGATCCAATGAATGGCACAGAATGAATCAAAGTATTTTTGTCACAAGAAAATGTCACCCAATTACTTTTTTTTTTTTTAAAGTTCCCTAGGGGCTCGAAAGATGGCTCAGCAGTCAAGCTGTCTGCTCAGGCAAAGGACCAGGGTCCTATTTCCAGCATCCTGACACAGCAGATCAAAAGTGTCTCTAATTCCAGTTCTGGGAAGTCCAATGCCCTCTTCTGGTCTTCCAGAGCATAGCACATACATGTTTGTACTTAAATATATGAAATTAAAACATCCATACAAATAAAATAAAAAATAAATTTTAAAGGACCCTAAACTCAAGCATGGTATCTCAAAATTCTCACAACACATAGCTGTTTTAAACACAATTCAATAATTCTAAGCAACATATATATAAGCATTTCAATATGTATATGTGTGTTTAATATGAAATAGTATTCCTTACATTCAATTACTACTAATATGCTAATACTATCACTGAGTTTGGTGACTGATATACTAAGTAAGGTGTACTTTACATAACAAGTACCAAAAGTGATATGCAAATGTGCTAGTTACTCATCAGGGTACCAGATGAATTAAGTTAACAATGAAAGGCCTGGCTCACAGGTAACAGATAGCACTTACTCTGCATAGTCTAAATTCTGGTATCTCATTTAACCTCCTCACTTCAAAATCATGAAGTAGGTATCATTACTGGTCATTAAACAGACAGGAACATTATTAGGTTAATTAACCTGTAAAGATCACACAGCTTTTAAGTTCTGGAGTGACATTTGGACCAAAGCAACAAAGTTTCAAGGTTTTCTAAACCTGTCAGGTAGTCAGCCAGTCTATCAACAAAATGACAAGAAAATGTCAGCATAAGCTCAACTTAGCATTAGTAAGGGCAAGAAGCAAGGAAACACCCTTGAGTCAATGAGACAATGAGGGCAAACAAAATAAGGCTGCACAGAAAAACAAGGTCCCATTGGAAACCCAGCTGCTAGGATCACCTCACACATTGGCTAAGTTTCATTACCTGACAGATAACACAGTTCCACCTTATTCAATATCCAAACAGCCAGTTACATATTACAGAAATAGTCAATTTGTACATTTCAAATGAGAAAAGTGAAACTTGAAGGAAAGCTACTCTTCTTAAGCTATATTCATGTGAGAGCCTCAAGTTCAACACACATCTACAAAGTGCCAAGGCACAACACCACAAAATTTAAAAAGCAAGGACATGTTTGTCTGCTTCCCAACTAATAAATTATATGTTGCTAAGAAAATAGCACACAGTAACCAGGAAGTGGGCTAGCTGACTTCCGTGACCTCAAATAAACATGCTCTGGTTAAGTTTCTATAAGCGACTATCCTCCTCCAATAAGAGGAAATGCTGTAATGGTTCCTCAACACTGCTGATTCCACCACACACTGAAGTGTAAGTATTATAAAGAGCCAAAGAGTTTTGTAGAATCTGCTTATTATAAACAAGTACGCAAGTTTTTCCAAAGTTAAACTGAAGCAGTCCGGAATTATTTCATATACCACTAAGTACAATAAAGCTTTATTTTAAAAAAAAAAATTTTACTAGTTACCAATTACAAGTTGCTGAGCAGGAAAATGAAGTTCCCCACAAAGGGCCTTTGCACCCTATATTCTGTCTCTCATTTATACTCCAGTTAATAGAATTCAGTCCTACACTTATTTTATTCAAACTCCTTTCAATGTCTCCTTTATGTTTGTATAGCACATACATTCTTTGAAGCAAAGATTTATTAACTCTGAAGATGAAACTTTAAAGGCAGTATTTTTAACATACCCAATCACTGGCAACTTATGAAGTATATAAATATTGTAAAGACTTTAGTATTTCCCAACAAAGACAGTTTCATAAAGCAAACTCAGTACCATCTACAAAGCTTAAGGGACAGAGCATGAATTTATTGTCTTTCTGATTCAAGGAAGGCACAGCTGCTTCAGACAGCATCCACTTACTAAAACTCACAAAAACTCACTTAGGTATCACTTTGAATATCAATGTGAATAAATTAAAAGTAGAGCAAGGGCCTGGAGGGAGGCTCAGTTGATAAAGCACTTGCCCTATCCAGGTATGAAAACCTGAGTTTGACCCTTAGCACCCACATAAGAATGCTGGGTGTGCTGGTGTGTGCTTGTAACCCACCCAGCACTGCAGCAATGGCGACAACAGATCCTGGAGCTGGCCAGCCAGGTTAGCAGAATCACTAAGTCCCAGGGAGAGACTAACTAAAAACCATGATGGATGGCTCCTGAAGAACACCCTCAAGAAAACCTATAGCTTCCACACACACAGGTACGTACATGTACACTCACTCTACTTGTGCACCCCACATGCAAACACATAAATAAAACCATAGATGACATGGACAAACTCTTAACTTACATGACCTCTAAAAGATAAATATTTTCCAACTGTCTGGTGAGAAACCTGTACAACTGTATTATGTTATACAGTATACATAATACTACTGTGTCTTCAATAAATAACAAACCCAGTGTGTGTACCCGCTTATCAGAGTGCCAGTATGGATATCAGAGGATAATTTGTGGAAGCCAGTTCTCACCTCCTACCATGAAGATCCTGGGATTGAACGTGGACTATCAGAGCTGGTAGCAAACCCAACTGAGCCACCTCACAGGCCCTATTCTTAGCATTTTTGTTGGGTTGGTTACCAGTAGGGTGCTTTATCCTAAGACAATTTTTGAAAAATAATTATTAAAATATCTACAATTTATGTAGTTGTGTTTATGCCACCCGTGCATTTGGACCATGCAGTGGGAGGAAGTCAGCCCAGACAGCCAAAGGAGATCCACACCAGCAGGGAAGGACAAAGCTCTAGACACCTTAGGAAGATGCTTGGCTGCTCCAGGAACCTGAGGAAGAACTGGCTTGGGCTGGGAGCTGAGAAGGCACGAGAGGGGTCTGTTACTTGACATCTTAGCCCTGTGTGACATGTTTTCTTGCCTTAAAGCTCAGTTGTACAACTTGCCCTTCGTTTCTTCCTCCCTTTGCTTGTTTTTTCTCAATTCTGTCCATTCCTTTTCTTCGACTAACTCTTCAGACGGGAAGTCTTTGGTATTTGAAGATTTTACATTTTATCAATACCAACTGTGCAGCAACTCCTAAAGGCAGTATATGACAATGTTTCCTGAAACACGGAATAGAAAAATCACTGACTCAGTGAGTCAGCCTCGCTACCCAGCTAGTTCCTGTCAATGTAGCTTTGTTTTTCTCTACTCTATCACAGCACAGAAAGCCATGGGGGTGAGGGGTGAACGTGGAGGTGGGGATTAGTAACAAAACCTAAACAAAAATATGTGATAGTCTCAGGGAAAATAAGTAGTATCCTGGAAGTAATTTAAAAATTTTCTAGATACATTTATTTTATGTGTATGAATGTTGTCTACATGTATGTCCATACCCCACATGCATGCTTTGTACCCACAGAGGTCAGACGAGATCATCAAATCCCTGGAAACTCAAATTAGAGACAGCTGTAAGCCACTGTGTGGGTGCTGGGAATCAAACCGAGCCCACAGAAAAAGCAAGTGCTCTGAACCACTCAGCAGTCCCACTGAGGAAAGTTTGACTTCAGGGATTTATATGGCAACATAGCATCACCTCTCCAGATGTGTCTACAGAGGTCACAAATCATGTATCTCCCCAGAATTCTGTTTGAATTTTTTTATATGAAACCTAATTCTCCAGCACCTGACAATTAATCATCAACACACTGTAAAAGATGAAACAAAATGATAACATACCCTCTTTCATCACAACTGGATAATCATCCCTTGGAACAGAACATAAATATATACAAGAAAATAAGAGGGGGACATAAAGGTAGAGTCCTTGCCTAGCATATGCCAGGCCCTGGGTCAACCAGAACCAAAATGAAGGACAGAAAAAGAAACAAGGAAAAAAATAAGAAAAAGAAAGAAATCACTGAGAAGACTTAGGAAAATGTGTGTCACCGCAGTGTTAGGAAGGGGAATATAGGAGGGTCCTGGGGCTCGCTAGCTACAGCTCTATCACAATGGGCTCTAGGCTCACGAAAGGTTCTATCTCAAAAAAATAAGGTGGACAGCAATAAAGTAAGGTATCTGAAATTGACTTAAATAAAGTAAGGTGTACTGAAATTATGTACACATATGCACCTGTACATAAACCTGCACATCCATATGCACACACAAGTATACCCACAGACACAAACACACACCATCAAACAAGGTATAATATCAATCTGTGCTGGCTAGTTTTATGTCTAGTTGACACAGCTAGA
The DNA here is from genome assembly GCA_004026605.1 of Ondatra zibethicus. Lineage (NCBI taxonomy): Eukaryota > Metazoa > Chordata > Mammalia > Rodentia > Cricetidae > Ondatra > Ondatra zibethicus. The sequence continues at coordinate 39,809 of PVIU01004204.1, forward strand.
ATCAACTGAGAACTGGGAATCTAAATTGAGAAATTCCTCTACCAGACTGTCCTATGGACAAGACTATGGGACATTTTCTGGATTGATGAATGATGAGAGAGGGCCCAGGTTACTATGGGTTATGCCACCTTTGGGCTGATGGTCCTTGGTGTTATAAGAATGTAGGCTGGGCAAGAATGAGAAGCAAGGCAATAAACAGCATCCCTTCAAGACCTCTGCATCAGTTACTGCTTATAGTTCCTGCCCTGCCCTTCCAGATGATGGACTATAGGCTGTGAGCTGATATGAACCCTCGAGTTGCTTTTGGTCATGGATTTTATCACAGTAATAGACAGCCTGACTGGCACCAAGACCTATAACCCAAACACTTGGAAAGCTAAGGCAGGAAAGGTGCTGAGAGTTGGAAGCCAGTCTGAGCAACAGACTTATACCCTATCTCAAAAGATAAATACATAAACAAAAAAGGTACTCAAGCTGGGAAGGTTACTCAGTGGAAAATCATTTGCTACACAAGCCTGAAGATCTGAGTTTGGATCCCCAGAACTCATGAAAAAGCCAGATTTCATAGTGTGTCTACATAATCTGTCATTCATAGAAACACAAATAATTTTAAAGCTATTTGGAGACTAAGGCAGGAAGATCACAAGTTCAAGACCTGTCTGAACAACTTAGTGAGGCCCTATTGCAAAATCAAAAGTTAAAAGACTGAGGATGTATGTACCTCCATGGTACAGCACTTCTCTATCCTGCAAGAAGCCCTAGGTTTAGTCAACAGTGTCAAAAATAAAGAGAAGGTGGGGATTCAGGGATTGTGTCTCTAACTCATTCAAGAAACTGCCCAAAGTAACTGCCATTTATAAGTCATCTAAATTATTTTTAATAAATAGAACCAACTTGACAATGCATCAAGAAAGCCTAGAAATAACGTAAATAACTATCAATACAGCCATTAAAAACCATGACGTAGGGGCTGGTAAAATAGCTCAATGACTAACATTGCCTACTATCAAGCCTGTTGATCTAAGTTTGATCCCTGGGACTACATGGTAGAATTACACAAGTTGTACAGGGCACATGCATGCATACATGCATGTATGCATGTATATATGTATATGTGTATACACACACACGATACATGGATGGACAATGGTCAGATGAATGGACAGATGGATAGAATAAAAATAATTTTAAATCTTGAAGCAAAATTACATGTACCAGCTAGGTACATGCCTTTAATGCTAGCACTCAGAAAGTAGAGGCAGGCAGATTACTATGAGTTCAAAGCCAGCTTGGACTACAGATGAGCCTTTGTCTTTAAAAGAAAAATAAAACAAAATTACATGTACTTATTTGGATTCATCTCCAAGACATATTTTAAGTATGAAAACCCAGGTTCTGAAAAATGGCCAGAAATGCCAGGGGTTAGAAATCTTCACAAAGACACACAGTAACCCAGTGGATGTTCACAGAACTGATACTGGGTACTGAATGGAGGAGCACTGATGTTTCACTCAGTCACCTTCAGTACACTTCTCTTTGCTTATCATGTGTATTTACCACCTAGTCAAGACACAAAGCATGTTTTATTGGAAAGATAATATACACTGGAAGAAAACTTCTTGGGAAAAAAGCTGGAAATTTAACACAGCCTACCTACACAAGGAACCAGACTGTGTTGGGGAGACTGGGGCACAGGGTGGCTCAGTTTTCTGACACACAAGCCTCTTTCCATGTGCTGGCTTTCTTTGCTGCTCTAAAAGAAGCAATGATACAAATGAAGAGATAGACACAATGACCAAGGCCACAGTTACTGTTTTCCTCCCATGATCAGAAGAATTCCACCAGGTCATTCAGAAGGAGTGTGCACATGGTGAACAGAGGGGGAAAGAGATCGTCTTTGTCACATCTTCTCAATATGTGAACACAAGAGAAGGCCCAGAGAAATAAACTCGATCGCCTCAGTGATGAACAAAACAAAAAGATCTAAAGGTCACACAAATGCTGATAGGACCAAACACTATGCTATCAAAGTCTGGTTCCAATATTTTAAGCTTAAGTATAAGCCAAGAAACAGATCACACTGTAATGCTCTAGTAAATTTACCTACCTGCAACACATCTGAGTTGTTTTGAAATAGATGTCTTTTAGGAAGATTTTTCCTTTAAACTGCTTTGCACAGGGTACTGATCTTGCCAACTAACCATAGTTTTGCCAAAAAACACTGCTTTTCAAGAACAAAACTTTCAAGGTTAGCAAGGAATTAATACATACAAAAAGCTTTAATAAACTTGCTAACATACAAATATTACCACCCTTGTTAATAGTACATTACTTTAATTTTTTGTATATGTCTGTGTATTAAGTGTGTGTGTGTGTGCACATAAGCGTGTGTGCGCATAAGCATGTGTGTGCGCAAGCATGTGTGCACATAAGTATATGTGTGCATAAGCATGTGTGCGCATGTTTGTGGAAGCCAGCAATCAACACCTGTTGTCTTCCTTTGTCGCTTGTCACTTTATTTTTTTTAAGACAAGGTCTCTAGTTGAACCTAGAGCTCAACAATTTGACTAGACTGGCTGTCAAATTAGTGTCTTAATGTCTGTTCCCTGGGGATCTGAACTCAAGCCATCATGGTTGCACAGCAAGCGTTCTATCACTTGAGCCATCTCCGTAGCCACTACATGACTATTTTAATAGAGTCAGCCTAGTGGGTACTTCAGTTTATAAAATAATGATCCATAGTTGATAACGTCACAAACTCCCATGTGGAAGGCAAGATGTCTGTCCTCAAGATGCTTACAACCCATGAATGTGCCCTTCAAGCAAGAAATGTACTTACCACAAAACTTTATCAGCAATGAAAGGCAACAGGGGCTATCTCAAAATACACAATACAATCTATGGGAGACAACCAGGTTACTACACAACACGAACTGTTTCTCCCTTGAGAGAACTATTTAGCAGTTGGTAACTTAATCTGAAGAGGAGTTTATCTAAAGCTGGAACAATATTTCAATGTGATCACTCTGTTACTTCAATATCATAAAGAGAGTCATGTGACTTTTCTTATAGGCCATGCCTGAAGTCTGGCCCATTTTCTCCACAAACCAGAAGCTCAGGCTGCTCTCATACTGCAAGTACATAGAAATGCCGACAGAAACTCAGTTACTTCCTTTTGACAGAATCAAACACAATAATCTTTTGGAGAATGTGGTTATCTTCTATTACAACCCATGCTGTAGAAAGGGTTCCTGTGGAATTATGTATGGAATGCATGGATATCAGTAAACACTTGCAAACTTCAGCTCTCCTAAAGTCTAAAGTCAAGAGTTTTACAACAGTCTGATTTACAAAACCAATTCTGTTCCAAACGACTAATCCATCTACCAAAAATGCTACTCCATTTTTAATTTGCTTTTGTCCAGTTCAACAACACTCTAAATGATTTCTTGGCAGCTCACTGATGTTAGCCTGGGCAAGTCACAGCTTGCCTGAGCTTGAGTCTCTTCAACTGTGAGAGAAAAGATGTCAGACAAAGGAACATTTACTGTTGACTGTGCCAGGTGCTACTTAAAGCAGTTCTAATACTTTAAACAGATGTTCAAGCATTCTATCATGTGTTAGCTCAAACAATGCTCACTCTACTGCAGTCACAATTATTAAGTTGCACAAGAGGAAAAGCACACACTTTCAAGTGTCCATGTGTCTCCCACAGCAGGTGGCAGAGCAGGATTTAAACACAGACAGTTGGAATCCAGAATCCACACTCAATAAGCTACAACTGCCTATTAATTATAAAATAATAATCTTGCCCAGCTCATAAAATTCTTGTGAAGCTCATATTGAGTCAGACTCATGGAAGCATCTGAAAGTTTTTAAGTGCTATGTAAATATAAGGTACTTATTACCAAAGTCATGATTGAATGATAAAATTGAAAAAAACTTTTTTTTATTTATTTAAGTTTAAATGACTGGATTTTAAGATCAACCTCACATGACTAATGTTCTGAAAGACCTCTCCCTAGGTCACTCAGAGCTTCTTCTCCGATGCTTCCAGATATGAAAATCTCACAAGCTCACAGGTCAGCCCATCCCAGCTTGAAATGTCCTTGCTATTATTAGAAATGTCTTCCTTTTTGTCCCAAATAAAATGAGGTTTTTTTCACATGACAGCCCTATAAATACAAACCACTGAGATATTCTCACAGTGCTCAACACATGATATTTAGTAAGGTCCTCTTTAAAACTTGATCTCCAAATTCAGTGTGATACCCAAGAAGAGGATAAAGTGCGCTCAGCACCGAGACTTTCCTGAGTCTACAAGCATTGCCTTGCCCTCCAGTGCTGGGCTGGCAAGGTGATTATATATATTAGCATTGACTTAATTAAAATCTCTCAGTCCTCTTAGCAATTTTCTCCATCTCAGTACAGAACTTGATATGGTATTTTTAATGTTTTTTCATCATGTCCCATAATTCTAGCCTGTAAATCTAAATTTCATATCGATACTTTATCATTATCAACTGTATTTTCTCCACTCCCTTTATAAATCCAATTATAACTAAATTTTCACCAAAAAAATGGTTCAATAATCTAAAACCCTAAGACACTAGTTAATACCTTGACTCTGACTGAAAACAATAAATTAAATATGGTCTAGTAATTAACTATAAGATTCTTACATGACATTTTCTCCACCATCACTTGTTCTCCTAGATTATAGCAGGTACATATTTTTATTTATTTTTGCATACTTATTTATTTACATATTTATGTATTTATTAAATACCCTAACACCCCAAATATCATTAACAGTTCCTTAGGCTGCCTATTCTTTCAAACAATAAATATAAACATATATGAGAAAATATGTATATATATATGAAAAAACAGAAAAAATGGTTGCTTTAGTTAGCTCATGTTTATTACGCCTGAAAAAAACCCTAACAAATATTTTCTTTCAATAAAGGAATAATAAAACTTTCTAAAATATTTTTAAATTTTTCAGAGATATTTATCACTTATTTGTGGGTATATGAGTCTGTGGGAAGGTTGCACATGTACCACAGCCTGTATACAGCGATCAGAGGACAATTTGTTCTCTCCTACCATGCAAGTTTTGGGGAATCAAACCTGGGTTGTCCTGCTTGGCAACATCTTACCCATACTGAGTTACTTTGTAGCCTAGCAGCTTGATTTATTGTTTGTTTGGTTGCTTGCTTGCTTGCTTGGCTTTTTGTTTTGGTTTGGTTTGGTTTTTTGCAACAAGGTGTCTTTGTTAGGCCCTGAACTCACGAAACTAGCAAGACACAGTGATCAGCTTCTCTCCATCTCCCTAGTGCTGGGATCATGAGTGTCATCACATACAGCTTTGTAAGTGGGTTCTGGGAATTAAATTCCAGTCCTGAGCTATGTCCCTAGCCCTTCTTATTTTCTCACTTCTTACCAGTTATAAGCTTTCTCTTCCATTTTTCACTAACACCCTTTAAAAGGCAAACTCAAAGAGCTCCCAAAGCCATTCTATTTTGTGTATATTCCTTTATCTTTTCCTTCTCACAGAAACAAGTAGTGGCTATAGATTGTCTTCTGATTCTTCCAGGCTATGAGTATAATCCCACCCTAATTTACTCTACTATAACTCTAATGCTCTTTCCTAAAGACAATCACATACCACTATTGGCACATAAACTTTTCTTGTAAATATAAGAAGTTGCCATTGCCATCATTTTTACCTCTTACTAACACATAACTTGGTAGCTGGAACTGTCCTTGAAAAGCAGTTCCTTTCACTGTCCCCATAACCTCCTAACATACATACTTAAAGCGAGAAAACAAAATGGATTTATACATGTATAATTAAGCTCTACTGCCAGGTTCAAATTCTTACTGGAAGAAAAAAAAAGATGGCTATAAATGGTAAGATTTCATAGATTCAAGGGGTGTCAACAGAAACTCACAGGGAAATGACATTCATTTAAACACATGGTTCTGAAATAAACAGTTTCTCTCTATTAGGGAAAAATAACTTGCTCATTACTTTTCACAGTACACAAGAATTAAGTTGCAATAAATCACATATATATACATATCTATGAGCAAAAATTACCAAATTTGTATCTTCAAAGCATTGAGATATGTAATTTTTCTTTTAACTAAAATAGGCACAAACTATAATAGAAAAATTGGCAAAAATAGGTAACATCAAAATTAAAAACTTTGACAAAAAAGATGACTCTGTGGTTATGAGCGCTTGCTGCTCTTGCTGAGGACCCAGATTTGCTGGGTTTCCCAGCACCCACATGGTGGCTGACACCATCTGTAACTCCAGTTCCAGAGGATGCAATGCCCTTTTCTGGCCTCCAAGGGCACCAGGCACACCAAGCAAAGCCCTCATAGACATAAGATATAGATAAATCTCTCTAAAATATTAAAACTCCTGTTAGAAGTAAAATAAAAAAAGGCAAACCAAACACTAGAAGAAGACATTTGTAAGACATATGCCATCTGATAAAAGGCTTATTTCTACTCAAAATACAACTCCAAATATAAAAAGATAAAGAGTTGGTGTTTTTTTAATAGGCAAAAATGTATTTGAACAGACACATCACAAAAGAAGATACCTGAACAGCTAAGGACTATACAAAGACAGCATCACCCATCATCAGGGGGAGGCAAATCAAACTACAATGAGATACTACTATAAATAAAGTCAAAGGAATGAAAGGACCAGATGACAACAATGAGGAGCATCTAGAACTCTCAGACTGTAGTGGTGAGAAGACAAAATGATTCAGCTACATTAAAGAGAGGAATCACAGATGTTAAAGGTTAAAGTTTGCCACACTACCCAGCTTCTCATTGCCAAGTACTTATCCCAAAGAAACAAAAACACATACTTAATAAAGATTGTGTAAACGTTCATACAGTCCAAAACTAGGAACAATCTAAATGTCAGCTGGTAAACAGGTTGGAAAATTGTGGTCAATTCATACTTTGGAATACTGTTCAACAAAGAAAGAAGAGAACTACCGATAGCATAGACTAACACCAATTTCTAACCCAAAGACCTCCTACTATGTAAATGCATTATATGAAATTCTAGAGAAGACAGAACTACAGTGTCAGAAAGTGCAGCAGTGAGTGCCTGAGGCTGTCAGAGCACAAAGCACAAGAAAACAAAAAATATTTAGGCTTCTTGGTGGAATTATTTTGTATCAGGAAGTGGCAGTGATTATGTGACTATATAAAATTACCAAAATTCCTCAAACTGTACTTCAAATGGATGGATTGTATTTTATATAAGTTACACAGCAGTAAACCTGGAAAAATAAAAGCTCTGACAATCACTGAGTATTTTAAATTTTGCTATATTATACCCAAACTTCGTATTTTCAAGAATTTATCTTCTAATCTTCCACTTCTAGACTGTTATAAAAGCAAAGATATGAGCAGTACAAAAAGTGCTCACCGGCCAGCTGGGCACGCAGCCCACAGCCTTCCAAACAGGACCTGCTTGTCACTGCACGCCTTGTGGCACAAACTTTGGAGGCCAGTTGCTTCCTCAAGATTTTACTTAAATGATAGTCCATAAGGTGATTTTACCTTCCCGCCTAGGAGCCAGTCACTTTCTGTTCCTTGTAAAATTCACTAAGGCTGACTCCTACCACTTTTCCAATTCCAACCTAACAGTTACTTCCCCGGGAAAACGTCTGTTGTATGACACTCCGTGTCTTTCTTCACAGAAAATTCTGAATTCATCATCACTTTGTTTGTGTGGGACTTGTTTTCAACTCCTCTTCTAGCTCACAGCTCAATGTGCAGCATTTTATTTGCTAGTGTAACCGGTAACCAGTTCCAAGAACAGGACCCTGACACTTAATTGCTGCTCAATAAAATTACAGAATGTCTAATCACAACATGGTGTGACATAGGTACTACAGTAAGTATGTAAAAACTGGCTCGGGAGGTTAATGGTACAGCAGTACATAGCTCCTAAGGGATCAGATTCTGGCCCCTCTGATGCCAAGTCCTAGCCAATTAACTACATGTTAAGTGCCTAACAAAGTCACTGATCTCTACAGCAGACTACGTTAGGGTTATGTACCCAGGATCTTAACTGAGATCCCAACATAATCTGAGCAGTGTTCACATTTCTTTCCTGAAATTTTATTTGATCAAATTTTTTTTTAAATAGCTGTGTCAGAGTGATTATTTTACTAAACTGAGATATTCAGCCTGACTGTACTTCCTAGAATAGACGCTAATTAGCTACAATTAAATTTAGCACATTCCTTATGTAAGGGATTTACATTTCCACTAAGTAATGCAGTTCTTGCATGTTCATTCAATTAACAGGGGTCTCTTGTCTCACTTGAGATTAACAGGAGTCTGTTGTCTCACTACTCTCACACACTACTAGCTCTCAGTAGACTACACTTCCTGCCACGACCAAAGAGCAAAACAAGACACTATGTGTAAAGGCTTTTAATGTACTTACATAATTGCATATATACACCAATTTTTTAAAAAAGACTATGTTCAGCAATGTGAGACTTTCTACAATGATTCTATTCACTGGGGAGAAATAAAACCTAAAAAAAAAAAAACAGAATGAAAGAGTTTTTGAATGACGGTGAATTTAAACAGTGAGTCAGAATGAGTCAGCCTTAAGTATAGGACTCAAAATTGTAAAGGGACACTACCATAAATCCTGTGATGTCAATCTTAACCCTCTTCAAAATAAGGAAATAATGCTGCTGAATGCTGAACTCCTGTTCTTAGCATAGCCGTGGTTTTGCAATGTGTGTAACTACATGGTTTAAAGACTAATCTTACAGTGCTGTCTGTGGAAACGGGTGATAGGAAATTTTACATCCTATATAACTGGCTGCAACCACAGGCTTGGTGAAGTTAACCAATCCTTTTTTGTTTTTTTTTTTAAATATTTATTTTTTATTTATTATGTATACAATATTCTGTCTGTGTGTGTTTGCCTGCAGGCCAGAAGAGGGCACCAGACCCCATTACAGATGGTTGTGAGCCACCATGTGGTTGCTGGGAATTGAACTCAGGACCTTTGGGAGATCAGGCAATGCTCTTAACCTCTGAGCCATCTCTCCAGCCCAACCAATCCTTTTTTGGATGAGAATAAGATTGAGAAAACTCTTTTATATTGCGGTAATACAATTTACATCATGCAGAAAATTCATAAATGCCAAACACTCCTCCTCATTTACTTATTCCACCTATAGCATTAGTATCCCAGGCTTAAACTCAAAAGTTTGGTGTCATTTTAACAATTTCCCCTTCACACTATACACAAAATTTCTCACTAAATTCTTTGTATTCTTTTCAATCTCCTTGAATTTTTAATTTGTCTCACTATTATATAAGCCCACAACCATATATTGGCCATGGAATTCAAACATTTGTTGAATTCAAAATAAAGGTACAATAATTCCCAAGTTTAATCTGCTGAGATCACGCTGTAGGTGTGTCATACATGGCTTGCCAATAATAACCAATACTTAAATCCAAGCCTTTAGACCATTTCTACAACTAACTTGAATTTCTATGTTTCCTTGTAAAGAATAAAGAAAATGTGATTTGGACAAGAATACCAGAAATAACAGATTACTCACTCATAAAACGAATGTCAAGAGACTACAACTCCATCCACTCATTAATCGACTCTAGTAATTAGTACTAGATAGTTCACAGAATAGCACAAATCCATGATGTCTGTCAATCAAGGAAAGAGGAAGGGAATGAGAGAAAAAGGAAGAGAGAAAGTGGGGGAACAGGACCAACACCATGTAAGTTTTTTTTTCTTCAAAAATCAGATTCAATGAAATCACTGAAATTAAAAACTCAATTTGACACCAAATTAGATACAATTGAAAAGAAGATCAACTTTTTAGACAAATCTGAAAACATACAGATTGTAAGAAAAAGAAAAAAGGAAAGGGATATGAGATCATGGGCAACATTTAAAACTCAAGGAAATAGTATAGCATATTTATTATCAGAGTCCCAGACAGTGGAGATGCAGTTTTTGAAGAAGTAATAAAAAACTTAAAAGGACAAAGCAATATCAATTACCATTAATATTAATAACTCCAGGCACTTAGGAGAAACACTTGCAAAAATTAAAGGGCAAAGAAGAAATCTTAAAAAGTAGAGAAAAGGCCAGATAAGTTTTCAATAAGTGGGAATAAAATTCCTAAACAAAAACTATGAAAAAAAGACAGTGAAATAACAACCTTAAAATACTGAAATAAAATTACTACCAACTTAACATTTCAACTATTTTTAAGAACATCCCTCCAAGTTTAAGGAAAAGACACTTGCAGATAAACAGAACTGGAAGGGCACACCCTGAAACTGAGCTCATTCCTTGTAGTCTTGGTATCCGTACCTGGACACCTGTAATATAAATCTCAATGTCTGACCCTGTGGTCACTGCACCTTTCCACCTGTGCAATTCAAATGTGCCTCCCTCCTGCTCCTATGGACCACCACACTGATTTATTTCAGCTAAGTAGCTATAAACAAACCCTGCCATTTAATCCTAGTCAAATTGCGGGTAGAATACTTAAGCTATATTTTAAAATCTCAAACAGATTCACTCTCTTCTGATACAAAAGAAGGGCAAACATGAGGACTGCTTTCCTAGAGTTTTTGATCAATGTTCAAATCCAAAGTACAATGACTACATTTAAGCATAACTTATTTTACCTAATATTAGGAGATGTCTCATAATTATCTAGATGACATACTTAGTTCAAATGCTAACACAATTTAATTTTTTAAAAAACACTTTAGGGGAAAAAATCATAGAAAAGCAACAATAGCCATTAAGACTGTTAAAATTCCTAAATTAAAAGTTCAAGTAGTAAACGTATTCTGTTTAAAATCACAGACTGTGTGTGTGTCTGTGTGCATACATATACCTATATAAATATACTGTTTACAGTACACACACTATTACACACAAACTGAGTTAGAGGAGTTTCTGGAAATTATAGATTAAAAATATTAATGCTTCGGCATATTTAAGTTAAAGGCAATACTTAGTGATCCAAATAACAATGTCTACTTCACACTCTAAGGCAAAAGAATTAGAATCTCAGGCTGGACATGGGTGTCTGCTTTTAAGCTCAGTACCTGGTAGGCACAAGTAGGCAGATCTTTTTTGAATTCAGGACCAACCTGGTCTATACAGCAAGACAAACAAAACAAAATTCAAATTTCAAAAACACCATAAAAAAGTATATAGTCTAAGGACATTTTTAAACTCAATAAGAGCAACTTCCATTTTAAACCTGATCTAGCTTATATATTCCAGGTACAACATAACAAGATCCATTAGCACCTTCTCACCACAGGCAAGAATCTTTACCATTGAGAACAGAAAGAAGATACAACTATTGAATATATAGGGGCTTTTCTTCATGTATCACTTGGTCCTAAAACACCTGCCCCTTTCCCATAGCATCACAGCAACTTTCTCTAAAAGAGGAAGACACACTGCTGGATAATCTGTTTTTTGTTTGTTTGTTTGTTTTTAAGGTTCTTAGGCAACACTTCACTTACCGAGCTTTCTCAAATAACAAAGAAGCAGAGACCCAGAGGCTAACAAAGAAGAAAGGGGAAAGATTTCTAAAAAGTAAAAGTAGGGTTTCAAATGAAGGTCATTATCCAAAAACAAGACTCTCAAAACCTTCACTCAAAGCTAATTTATCCATTTTCATTCAGAATGACTTTTACAAACAATTAAAAGCAAGTTGATGGTTGCTTTTATTCCAAGTTAAAGACTAGACACAGAAAATTAGAGATGGGGAACATACATTAAAATAAGATATAGAAAATAACTGCTTGCCTAAATAAGTCAGAAGATAGGGGCTGGAGAGATGGCTTAGCCTTTGATGCTCTTCCAGGAGACCCAAGTTCAGTTCCCAGCAACCACATTACATTGGCCAGCTCACAACCACCTGTAACTCCATCTCTGCAGGGATCCAACACCTCAAACCTCCTTGGATACCTGCACTTAAGTATACACGCTCACACACAGACAGACACAATTAAAAACAATTTAAAAAACCCTTTTTTAAAAAAGTCATGGAAAAAATAACTATAAAAAGAAATAAAAACTAGCAGGTGGTGGTGACTCACGCCTTTAATCCCAGCACCTTGGAGGTAGAGGCAGGTGGATCTCTGTAAGTTCGAGGCCAGCCTGAACCACAAAAAAAGTTCCAGGACAGCCAGGACTGTTACAAAGAGAAACCCTGTCTCAAAGAAAAAAGAGAGAGAGAGAAAGGAAGGAAGGGAAGAAGGAAGGAAGACCACTTAAACTAAAATCTACTTTGATTATAGACTAGGAAAAATACTATAGTCTGTATGTGGTAAGATGCTAAAATAAAATTTCAAGTAATTTCATCAAGAATTCTTAAAATAGGGGCTGGAGAGATGGCTCATGGGTAAGAATACTGACTGTTCTTCCAGAGGACCCAAGTTCATGTCTCAGCACCTACATGGAAGCACACAATCATCCTTCACTCCAGTACCAGGGATCCAAAGTCCTCTTCAGACAAAAAAACCATGCACGTGGTGCACAGATATACCTAAAACCCCCACGTGTTTAAGATAAAAATATTTTTAAAAGACTTGTGCTTCTTGCATTAAAAAAAAAAAAATCACAGGGCTGGAGAGATGGCTCAACAGTTAAGAGTACTTGCTGTTCTTCCAAAAGATCAAGTTGGGATCCCAGCACCACATCAGGCAGCTCCCAATAGCTGCAACTACAGCTCTGGGTTTCTGACACTTCTGGTCTCTACAGGCACCAACACTCAACTCATATCTTCATACATGAAGACACACACACCTATATAATTAAAAATAATAAAAAAATTTCTAAAGTCACATCAGTGATCACTTTGGCAGCACATTACTAAAATTGGAATGACACAGAGAAAATTAGCATGGACCCTGCCCAGGAATGACATGTAAATTCATTACGTGTTCCACATTTAAAAAGAAATCACATTGGAGACAGTGAAATGGCTTATCAAGTAAAGGTACTTGCCACCAAGCCTGAAGACCTGAACTCGGTCTCCAGAATCCACATGACAGGGAGAGTCAACTTGGACAACTTGCTCTCTGACCTCCATATGCAAACCATGTACACCCAAATAATAAATAGATACATAAATACATAAATAAATAGATGTTGCTAAAACTCGCACATAACACTTAGTTTTCTAATCCACCAGCTAATACATTCTTGCAAGATAGTCAAGTCATGCAGATCTATCAAGAAAGATGCAATCTCTGGTAGCCCTGAGGATGCAGCGGTGGCAGCTTGTCTTGGTGGTAACCAAAAGCTCTCTAACTGGATTTAAGACCTGCCCTACAAGAGAGAGACCATGTCTAGTACTAGAAATCTAGCTAACTACTCATCACTAGTGAAGTCATGATTATTAGAAGAGAATCTCTTTGCAACAGATGAAGACCACTACAGAAAACCATAACCAATCAATATGCAGAGTTGCAAAGCCCAGGCCCAATGTATACAACTACAAAACACTCCCTAACCTGAGGCTCAGAGAACATTGCAAAGGGGTATGGGAGTATATGAGAAAAGATTCTAAGAGCCAGAGAATCAGGGAGCCTGCCATAAGATTGTATCTCCTAGTAATGTCAGCCACCCATAAAGTCTCACCAACATGACTGTAAGCTGAACAAGGATGACACCAATGACTAAGCCACACTGAATGGAGAAAAGCCCATGAGACCTCAACCCTACACACAGAACTACAGGCTACTGAGGAAAGCTGGGAAGAGGAAAGGTGGTCCTTCTCAGGAAAAAGCATACCATTGGTTGTCTGGTGCCAAACAGTCAGCCCTGAGAACATACATACAGGTAGCATTATATGGACTGAATAGGTTATATTTGGGAAAACACATGGATACAGTTACATACATGCAATAACAATTAGTTAAGAATTTTTTTTAAAAAAGCCATAAATTTGAAGGAGAGCAGGGAGGGGTACAGAGGAGGGCTGGGAGCGAAGGGAAGGGAGAAATGCTATAATCAAATAATAATCTTAAATTCTTTTAAATTAAAAATAAAGTACAATCTCATTCCTTTCCTCCCTTTCTCAATCCTACTCCCCTATGTTAATGGTATTTTCAAAACTTTCTCCTCTGCACATTCCAAACACATATATAATGATATCAAACTCATACACAGATGATACATAAGCATACACATAAGAAAGCATGCAAAGAATCGTACTACCCATGTTCCTTAAAACTTTTCAACTTCTTTTCCAGGTTGTTCAGCTCCATTACACTGTCCTAACTGTGGGGATATATTACAGTGCATAAACATCTCTTCTACTGGCAGTCTCAAGTAGAGCGGGGAGGCTGAAACAACGCTATAGTACGACGGGCCTTACTGCATACTGTGCATGGAGGAAAAAATATTAACTTCTTTACAACACTGAGCCACAGACAGGAATAGGTAATCAAGATGAAATAAAGACTAAAAAACATGTACCAGGAGCCAGGGAGATGGCTCAGTAGGTAAAAGTGCTTGCCACACAAGCCTTATGGCCTGAGTTTGACCCCTAGAGTCCATGTAAAAAACCAGATGCAGTGGCATGCACCTGTTATCCCATTAGTCCTATTGAGAGACAGGAAGCAGAGACTGGAGAACTGACCAGAAACTCCTGGGCCAGCTAGCCTGGAGGGACTGCAGAAACAAGACCGGCCCTGCCTGAGCAAGACAGAATGAAAGAGCCAACTCCTGAAAAATATCTCTAACCTCCACACTCACTGGGGCACAAGCACATGCGCACTTGCACACAGACTTGGAGGCATGATGGGGAACCTTCTTCAGCCAATGACCTTTAAGAGGCTGGGCCAGGTTGGGGTGTGACTTTTTGGGTACCCAGAGAAAACCACCAGCCCACCCAGCTCTCTCTCTTTCTCTTGTTCCCACGATCCACACCCTGAGGTTGGGCCTCCTGTTCCTGTTCCGTGAGTTTTTCCCTTACAATAAAGAATAATCTTGGAATACTCTTTTGGAGTTAGTTTGGGATTATTTGGCTCGTCCCCCCCCCCTTACGCATTCATCTTCAGAAGCACACACAATAAATAAGTTTAAAATAAACAATTCAAGTTTACCAACTTGACTCTTACTTATAACACACAATCACACTAAACATCACTCACATTGCTAACTGTGGCCAGTCTCAGGCAAATGACATTTCATTAGTGTGTCCCTGAATTGTCAAACACTGGAGGTTCCTATATAATATTCACATAACTTCTCTGCTAATAAGAACCCAAATCATTTTAACAGAAATCCTGCAAGATTTAAAAGACAAAAAAAAGCAATTCCCTAACAGCTTGCAGTGGTGGTCACATGGTGGTTGTGTGTGGTTTAGAAGAAAGCACTGGGTTTCCTTACACATGTACCACCCACTCTAGATTTTTTGTTTTTCTTTTTCCTTCTGATGATTTTTGGATCTAAGGATGCAAAACAGCAGCTAGCCCACACTCATGAAGGCAAACACTGAATGTAAAAAGAGTTGGTTATTCAAGCCACTGTAACTGCCCTACTGAGTCCATCTACCTGTACAGCTTGAACTATTCACCGAGCTATAAGCTTCTTCCATCTATACACAATTCTAACGCTACACATCATTCTCATACTTCTGACACCAAGCATCTTCTCAGGAGTCAGCAGCCATGTACACTTCTCTACCCCCCCGCTGCCTCTGTCCAATCTGCACTCTGTTGTCTCAGTCCACAAACAAAACTGCGGTGCATGGCAACCCGCTATAGTAAGGTCTCTTCCTTTCCTTTCTTCAGTCATACTCCAAATTTCCCATTTCCAAATTCAGGTTTCTCATGGTAATCAGCAAACAGGAGAGCATAGCTGTCCACCAGGTGTGTACACAGACACACCCAGCCAAGAAGAGAGAAACCAGAAGCAGGAAGCGGGAGCTTCAGAACCACTACTCCAAAACACTGCTTCATTGACATTTTGGATTGTGCACTTTACAGAAAGGGCCTTCACAAAATTATTTAAAACTTCAAGGAATATTCAAACATTCTTAAGAAATACTTTCATTAGTCTAAGCCATATTCTTAAGATCCAGCATCTATAATTTGTTAATGTTTCTGGTAACTGCAGTGATGAACCCAGCAGATGCTCAGGTAATCATCATTAAAAGCTCTCCATGACTAAGTAGTATAATGACCTTTATTAATCACTCCATCTGGTATCTGCCAAACAGGAGAGAAACAATACTCAAGCAGCCCGTTTTCAAAGAGTAACAAGTTACTTGAATGAAGATGTTTCAGCACGTTTAAATGACATTTAAATTATATTATGATAGTGGTACAAACAAACATTTAATTCCAAGCACCAATCTAAATAACTACTGAAACCCAAATTACTCTCTGGAGAATGTTCATAATATCTACTGGGCAGTCTGTTTCAGTAATAAAGTCATACAAGAATTGAATGCTCTCAGTACTGAAGCAACCGACTACATTTACCAATTACCCCTTATTTGTATGTACATTCATCACTGATGATAAATTATAAGGAAGTAAACACCAGACAATATAGACATGGATCACTGCATTCTTCATATTAACTTTCTCCAAAACCCAAAGTCATAGCTTAATAAAAATACTCAAAAATTAAATATATACATGCTATAAGGTACTGTGTGGGGATATGCTCAAAAAGTTACTCTAAGTCATTCCAAATGGAGCTGGGTATCTCTACTCTTGCATGCCCAGCTATTTCCTACTCCAGTCACCCTGACAAAATTCAAAAGAGCACAAATACTTTCAGTGCCTCAGTGTCTCCAAGGCTCAAGTGTCTTCAAATGTAAAACCATACATTTGATATGTATCTTCTGTTTTGTAATAATCCACTCTTCACCAACATAACGTAAGGTAGCACACACAATATGTATCTGATCATACAAGTCATCTCAATGTAACTATCAGCACTGTTAGGTACTGTTATACTAATAAGCGGATGTATTGTATCATATACCGCAAGCAAACATCACCCTACAAGCTAGTTTTATGGGGTTTTTCCACATGGATTCAACAACCTTGAATCAAACCTTGCTTGCTACATTAAGTGGCATTCTTTCGTTTGATACTATGTTTCCTGTATGATAAGTGCCTGAGTACAATCAGGAGAAACACAGGAGATAACTTAAAGCATTGAGAAACCAGGACCAAAACCCTGTATTAATGTGCCATCCAGAAGGTGATTTGCATGTCGTGGTATTGCAGGGAAGCAAATGATAATAATAGAAATATCTCGCTCCTCTTCACAGAGACATGGACAGAAGCAGAGATACTCTCAGCATGTTTCAGAAACACCATCACAGATGGTGGAATGGGTGTGGGATTCCTGTCACTTCAGAGAGTACTTGAACAAATATAGTTTTGATATTAACGGAAATACTAGTTACCTTTCAAAACCAAATGGTTCTTCTATTGAACAAGCACATCCTGAACATTTATTATGTGGATAAGTAAGATGCACATTCTAAAGGAGTTTACATATCATTTAAAGAGGGGGATCATCAGCATTACATATTTTTCAATAAAGGCTATGATGAGCTGAAACAGAGGAACAGACTAGATGGGGATGATAGAAAGTCAGCAACTGCAAGGCGCAGGCTGGCAAAGGCACTGCTCTTCCCAGAAGCCTCGACCTGGGTAATAAATGCTTACAATGTGGGCAGAAACAGTGTTCTCAATTATGACAAAATGTGAAAATAAAAAGTACACTTCGCTTTTCTTTAAAAGCCAAACAAAAATCAAGGAAGAACAAAAAGATTACCAAACAATAAATCATAAAATATAATAAATGTAAATGTATAATAAATCCATTTAACATGTATAAATGTATGATATATAAAAATGTAAAATCATAAAATATAATAAATCTAAATGTATAATAATGTACACTAAACATTATAAATATATTCAACAGGTATAACTATATAATAATGTATAAAAATGTATAATAAATCTATTTAACAAATATTTGTTTATTTAACAAACATTTTTCCTGCTTGCCAGGTGCTACTTTACAAATATTGACTCACTTTCTCCACAATTAACAACCTTATAAGAATATCTGTCCTGCTGGGCGGTGGCAGCAGGAGCAGCGCACAACTTTAATTCCAGCAATCAGAGGCAGAGACAGGCAGATCTCTCTGTTTCCAGGCCAGCCTCATCTACAAAGTAAGTTCCAGGGCAGCCTGGGCTACACAGAGAAACCCCTGTCTCACAAATATAAACAAACAAACAAAAGGCCATCTGTCCCCTTTTATACTATGAAGAAATTAAGGCATACCAAGAACCAAGTAACCTGCTCAAGGGAATGAGATCTAGTGAATACTAAACTCAAAAGGCAAACTCAGACAGGCAGATGTATGCATTGTGACTACTGAACACTTACCCTGTGCAAATATAAGAGGGATTGACATAGTTCTGTCTTATTTAATTTTAATTATCCCAATATCCACATGTGGCTAGTAGCCACCACAGGCAGAATTCTCATCACTACCCAGCACAGCTGCTACTGACCGTCTAGAGAGAGGAAGTCTGTCAGGTAGTCCATCCCACTCAATTTTAAAGCAAGTAATCAATTCAAAGGTAACCTTTGAATAAGTTAAGAGGCTCAAGCTGTGACTGATTAAAAACTTACTGCCTTATGCTGTCCTCCTTCAAAGCCCTCTCTACCATGTCTACTCAATGACACATAGACCAATGAGCTAATAAAAGGGCTCATTTACCCAGAGAGAATTTCTTTTGAGGAAAAGAAAATGTCATATGATTTAAATTAAATATAATTCCTAAATACAGCCTTGATAAACTTTCTATCAATTAACTTTGCCTTAAAAATAATTCTTACTTTAAATGTTACATTTCTAAATCTAAAGACAAATCACCGCCTTGAGCTCTCAAACACAAGTAAATGGGCACTGCCTTAGTCACTGTTCTATTGCTGTTGTGTAAATGGGCACTGCCTTAGTCACTGTTCTATTGCTGTGGAGACAGCATGACCACGGTCACTCTTATAAAGGAAAGCATTTAATTGGGACTGGCTTACAGGTTTAGTCCATTATCGTCAGGGCAGGAAGCATGGTAGCACATGAGTAGACATGGTGCTGGAGAGGTAGCTGAGAGTTCTACATCAGGATCCAGAGGCAGCAGGAAGGATGGGGCAACTGAACCTGACTTAGGCATTTGAAACTCCAAAACACACCTCCTCCAAGAAGACCACACCTACTCCAATAAGGCCACACTTAACACTACTCCCTAAGTATTCAAATATGAGTCTATGAGAACCATTCCTATTCAAGTCACCACAGGTGCTGTCACAGAAATTCATAAATGGCTGTACTACATCTAACCGCTGACCACAAGGCTATAAATACTGTCCAGGACATAAACACCAATCAGTCACCTAAGAGACTGAAGGTTTTTGTTGTTGTTTTTTGTTTTTTTGTTTTTTGTTTTTTTTGGTTTTTCGAGACAGGGTTTCTCTGTAGCTTTGGAGCCTGTTTTTGGAACTAGCTACTGTAGACCAGGCTGGACTCGAACTCACTGAGATCCACCTGCCTCTGCCTCCCAAGTGCTGGGATTAAAGGCATGCGCCACCACCGCCCGGCAAGATTAAAGATTATATGTGTCTTAATGTCATTGGTGTCACAGAAGTCCAGATTCCTGTATTTCCTTGTATACAACATACACAATAGTGAAACAACAGTAACAAGCTCAACAGAACGCTAACAGCAGTTCACATGTCATTTTTACTAAGTCTCAAGCCCATGCATCATCACATGCCATTCAGTGGTCACAACATTCTTGTGAAATAGTTACCAGTGTCACAACCCTACTGTTCAGAACCTGATGCATATGGCAAACAGGTGAACACATCCAGGACTGAGTGAGCCCCTGTCTGTTTGGGGTTTGTGCCCTTAAACTGCCTTTCCTGCCTAGCAGCCTCTCACATAACTGTGTATCAACTCAGCAGTAAACTATGAAAATCACCAAAAATGATTCCTATTTATAGATACCTACCTAACTTTCTAAGACTAAGAAATATTTATTTTACTGTATATGCATCTTTGTGTATGTAAAAAAAATTAAACAGACTCAAAAGAGTTAGGAATTGCTAGTGTTGCCCAAAAGGTTAACAAAATCAACAAAAAAACAAAGTAGAGTACAATGTTTAAAAGCTGTATGAAGTCTTGGAAAACATTCATGAACTTGCATGAAGTCATATGACAGCAAAACAATCAAAGGTTACCAATATACCCACCACCACATTGCAGTGGTCCTATTTGCGTTTCCCCTTAGTAAAAATGTCAGCATCAACACAAAACAAAGCTGTACATTAAAAGACTTTATATATTTAAAGGACATCTTTTTTACTTTTTTGTCTTATATCTTTATCACATTGGATAGCAGGTCACTTAGGATTATTTGACAATAAATGTCAGGGTTGATACATGTGTCTTAACGTCACTAGTGCCACAGAAGTCCAGACTTCTGTATCTCCCTTATACTGTACTGCTTTTGTCCTTTTGGTTACATTATGACTGCTGCTACTGGAGGAATTGCATTCACATTCCAGGTAAAAGAAGGATAGAACAAAGCAGTACAACACATAAGGCAAACATTCCCAGAAATCCCTAGCAGAAACTGGCTTACACAAGCTAAGAACATCATCAGAGAGCATGAGACTTACAGAAGAGCTTCCCCCATCTCTTTGATACCCACCAAGTATTTTTAACTTGCCTTGCTCTATGACTCTTTGTTCTGTAAAACTATAAACTTCATGCAACTGTTTCCACATTAGAGCATGGAATATGTGGTAAATCTGTGCTCCCCCATGGTTCACAGAATAAACTACGTCTTATTCCCTTTAAGGTAAAAGCTGTGGGGTTTTTGTATCAACAAAAGTTTTTATCACAAAGAATTGATGTTTGCAGAGATAAATATATTTAGCCTGTGTTCTAATTTGCTTTCTGTTGCTGTGATAAAACACTAACCAAATGCCACTTGGGGGAAAGGGTTTATTTGGCTGAGAGGGCCGTAACTAAAAGAAACCAAAGTAGAACTCAGTGTAGAAACTCAAGGCAGGAAATGAAGCAGAAGCCATTGAAGAACTGCTACCTTGCTTACTTATAAAACTTACATAAATTAATCACATTTAGCATGCCTCTGTTTGACAAGCTAGAGAAAGATACACTATTCTCAAAGATGATTAACCAAACAAACATGAGCTTTTTAAAGAGAAGGCAGCTACCTGGACAGCCACAATCCCAGTGGGGTCAGTCACCTTTAAGTTTAGTGCACACTGAAGAGATTGTGGGGTTTGACTACTCGGTCTGCTTAAGAGCAAGTCCTCTACTAGCTTTGCTGAGCATGGCCCTAGACACAGACTCAGGCTAAAGCAACCTCAGAGGGAGCTGTGATGTTTATTTTCTGTTGAACAAAGCATCGTTTATCCCTTCCATTTCCACTTCACAAAGCTATACTGAAGGCTGTGCACACTGCCCATTAGGTCATTCTGACTAGAAAGACCTCTCAGACTAGACCATCCGACAACTAGTCACTGAGCTGCAAAACTCTCCTCCCTGCCCAAGGTATTACGACTTCCCTCAGATCCTGTAAGTCTGTTTACAATCTGTATCAAAGAAAACTAACTCTGAAAACCTCATAAATCATAAATAATTAAATAATTATTTTATCCTCACTTTGATATTCTAGTACAATATCTTCAAACCCCCCTTTTTCTATCTTATTTACTGTTTATGTAAACACAGTACTTAAAAATGCTACATTTCTCTTTATCACCTATATTTATATTACATTAAAAGCGTCATTTTAAACTTTTATTTAAAATACTTATTCTAGCTGCAAGAATATATGGAAAAAGACTCCAAGATCCCTATGATCACTCCCTGAAGTTTCAGAAACAGTAAAATGCTGCCTTGGGAAAGGATACTTTTAGAGATGCAGCTGCAAGGAGCCCTCCATGCTGGGCTTTGTGAAGGTGCAGCAGCCTGGCTCACGTATGTCCCTATTCATAACACATTGACTATGTCTCTAGAAGTAACCTCAATAAATTCCATACTCCACCAAAAAAAATTTATTCCATTATTTTTAATTGTGTGTGTGGACTGTGCATGTATGCGTGTGCATCTCTCCATTGTACTTTAAACTCCTATTGCCAGTGTTTTATAGTTAGCTACACCATTGGTTCTCATTGGTTGTGGGTTGCAACCCCTTTGGGGTTCCCACAACCCTTTTACAAGGGTCGCATATCAGATATTTATATCATGATTCATAACAGTAGCAAAATTACAGTTATGGAGTAGAAATGAAGTAATTTTACAGTTGTGGGGTCACCACAACATGAGGAACTGTATTAAAGGGTCATAGCACTAGGAAGGTTGAGAATCATTGCTCTGCATAAAGCTAATTTTATTAAGGGGATTACCATTATTTAAAAAGTGGTTGGCTAGAGAGCTGGCTAAATGGTCAAGAGTGCACACTGCTCTTATAGAAGACCCTCATTCAGACCCCAGCACCCATGTCCAGCAGTTCACGACGGCCTTGTAACTCCAGTTCTAGGAGATCCAATGCCCTTTTCTTGCCTCCACAGGCATCTACATTCATTCATGTGTACAAAACCATCTACAGCCAAATATAAACATATACATACACACACGCACGTGCACATGTACTTTAAAAAATAATCAAAATAAGTCTTTAAAAATAACCATTTCCTTTAAAATAAGAAAAATACAAAAGTACTTTGCAAAGTAACAAAAGTAATAAATGTTAATGATACAGAAAGGGCTTCTCAGAAGAAAAGTCTCCTTATAAACTGCTTTTATTTTCCCAGTTAGAAAAAAAATCTACCTGAACCAAATTTAAAATCTGAGAGTAAATGGCACACTATCACCTTAACATGCCATATCTTTTGGCAGTGTTCTTTCTATTGATGTGAGAGGTCCTTCTGTCTTGGTTAATGAATAAACTGCCTTGGCCTGTTGATAGGGCAGAACTTATGTAGGCAGGGAAGACAGAACTGAATGCTAGGAGAAGGAAGGGTGGAGTCAGGAAGATGCCATGGAGCTGCCGGAGATAGATGTGCTGAAACTTTGCTGGTAGACCACGACCTTGTGGTGATACACAGATTAATAGAGATGGGTTAAACTAATATGTAAGAGTTAGCCGATAAGAAGCTAGAGCTAATGGGCCAAGCAGTGATTTAATTAATACAGTTTCTTGGGCGGCAAGGACGAACAAGCAGCATCTGACTATATTCTATATTCATATAATATTTCCTGGCACTTAAGAGATACACAGACATACTTTCAAAGACAAGGAAAACAATATTAGGGGTGGAGAGTTGGCTCACTGGTTAAAAGCACTTGTTCTTGCAAAGGATCTGGGTTTGATTTCCAGCACACACATGGAACCTCACCACCTTCTCAGGCACCAGGTATACATGTGGTACACAGAGATATATGCTGTAGGATAATGCTCCTGTACACTGTAAAGATCGGTCACTTGTATTGGTTTTAAAAAACACTGATTGGTCAGTAGCCAGGCAGGAAGTATAAGCAAAACAACCAGACTAGAAGAATTCTGAGAAGAGGGAAGGCAGAGACTCAGTCAGATGCAGAGGAAACAAAATGAGACTACCTTACTGAGAAAAGGTACCAAGCCATGTGGCTAAACATAGATAAGAATAAGGGGTTAATTTAATTTCTAAGAGTTAGTAATAAGCCTTAGCAATAGGCCGAACAGTTTTATAATTAATATCAATTCTCTGTGTACTTATTTGAGACTGAATAGCTGCAGGACTGGGCTAGACAGAAACTTCCAACTACAGATACATGCAGGCAAAACATTTATATACACAAAAATAATATTTTTTAAAATTATAAAAATAAAAAAAGAAAACCAGTATTATCCTCTGCCACAAGTACATCCCAAGTAACTGTAATTAAAAACATAAAATAAAGGAGAAACATTCCAATAAAAAGTTCTGACTATAAAGGTCAAATTATAAACTTGACATTTTCAAACAGATTGAGAGTACATTAATTATATTCTCCTGAAATGGTAAATGTAGTACGAATTTTTTAGGGCTTAATTATTAAAATCCTACCGTTTAGAGGGGAATGTAGTATACTTCAGAATGGGAGAAGAAAAAAAAGCAAAAAATAGAAAGCAAATAATTACAAAGTTCCCTAAATAAATAACACCATCACATTCCAAAGGCAAACCATGACTGCTCCTCTGCTTTCTGAAATTCAATTTCGTTTGATCATTTAGATATCCTGTTCTACCATAAAATAAACAAAAAGACAATTTCCATGTTTTTTTTTCCAGTTCTACCATTCTGTATATGATTGAGTTGCCTGTCACAATATCACTTTACATCATGGATTCAAATCTGTTTACTCAGGATATTTGGAATCTCACTTAAGTTTCATTCCCAAATGCTGATCATACCATGCTAAAATAAATATTTTTAAAATCTGCATGTAGCATCATCTGAGGTATACCGACATTACCCAAGTCTATAAAAATAGAATGCTCTGATACAGAACACAAACACAGGAAGCACCGCAGGCTCACATGTGAGGAGGCTGGCACATACATTTATTAGTTGCCACATTTTACCCAGAGACTAAATGAGTGAAAATGCCGGTCATCACCCGAGCTGACAGCCTGTAGATGCTGAAAATCCATCCCTAGTTAGAGGTTTACTATTTCAAACATCCAAAAACCAAAAATATACATACATGTACATCTTCTAAGCATGTCACTCATTTAAGACAGGTAATTCAGATACGCAATTTAAAGTATGTTTACTGTATTTCAAAATGCCTGGGGCACATGCTCCAGTGCATGACTGGCTTCAATATAAACAATGCCAGTGAAGCATACAATTTTAAACAGAACAAAGTGACTGTTCACTAAGAAAGACAAACTCACCAAGCACTGGTCAATTCTTATTTATTACTATTATTTCATCAGTTATTTACAGAAGTAAAAACCACCTGTTCTACCCTATTATAAGCAGACTTCTAGCTTACTCCCTTCTAATTCTGCACCGATTATACTTTAAGAATAAGAGGATTACAGCAATTATTTGCCTACCATCAAAATCCCTAATGCAAGAGGATCTCTGCAATATGGAAACACTGTCACAGCAGAGTGTAATAACTCCTTTGGTCTCTGCGCCTTTAATAAAATAATATACTTCTAATTTGGGGCTTATAACAGGAATAATGAACATGTTAACGATCATGCCATACTACCTGGTCCTTTTCAGACACTGTAATAATGCAGAAAGGTAAAAGCACACATGAGAACAGAATGTTTATAGCGGTTCTTTAGATCAATACTTAACGAAGACTCTAAGTGCCTTAAAGAGCTCCGGTTGTTCACTCTGTGATGCTCCTACCTTCCTTTGCTGTGGCTGCCTTTTGCCTTGATGGTGTCACCAGCTCCTTTACAATCTGCAAGACTTGAATCATCGCGAATTAACAAGCCAAAGGCTCCAGCTGCTTCCACTAGCGATCCAACAGGTTTCATCATCAAGAGCTTAACACATTTCTGCTTTCTGAACGCTTGAGCACGACCACAGTTCAACTTCAGAGAAATAAATGTTTTGCCTAGATACAATGAAGCTCGGCAGCAGTTAATAGAAAACAACAAGAGCGCCAGCTCTATCTTCCTGAGAAGGATTTCAGTCCGTGTGAAAAGGCCATCCTCAAAGTGCAAGCTCTGTTACTGTGCAAAGCACACACTACTTATGCACCAAACTGAGTAGTCTGTAAATCACTAAGCACAGCAAAACACTCTTGCACAAAAGCCACGACAAGAAATACCAAGTCTATGTTATATATTCTCAAATAGTACCACAGATGCTATGTGCAAATTTTTAAGTAAAACCAAAATACCCTGTGCTGTCGAAAGCTTTAATACTTTCTTCCAATTTCTCAAAAACCTTATATTTGAATCAGAAAATGTAGATAAAAATAAAAATCTATCTTGCTAACTCCAACCTCCCCAGATTTGCATAAAAAATATAGTGCCTCAAAAATATCCTATAAATTCCTCTCCCTTCCTTCTTCTCTTTTCTCCTCCCCTTCCTTCCTCCTCACACACACCTGACTTCTCAGTACATGAATTCATGTAATATTAATCTCAACGTGTCAAAACAACCCTCAACAGTCTGACCCTGTGGTCATTGCACCCATGCAATTCAAAATCATACTAAAGCCCAAGTTCACACACACAGAAATTCCCCCAGAGAGTCCACAAATTCAATGCTCGCAACACAGAGACATGGGCCAGAGAATTGAAAACAAGCAAAATCATTGCTTCTGTCATGTGATGGCTTCAGCAGCACAACTGCAGCAATGCTCAATGAATGCTTAATGCGTGTGCTTCACACTCCACTCATCACACAGCAGCCTGACTCGGTGAACTAGAGATGCTAAAGGAAAGGGCGTCCAGGTTGACACTGCTAAGTGTTGTATTATAAAAGTGATCCCCACCAGCAACCCATTCCCTTTTGCTAAATTACCAACTTTCCTATTTTTCTTTCCTTCCTTTTTTAACATCATAAAATAGTGGATCCCTGAGAAAATCAGAGACAGTTCCTTTGCCTTCAGAAAAACAGTTAATGACTTATTTGTTTTCCCATTTTTCAACTGAGGTATACAATGAATCCACATGAATAAAAGAATCCACCATGACTCCTCTGTAAAAATATATAAATTTAGGATTCAGGGCCCAATTTTCAGCTCCTCTAGGAAAAAGAGCCTCAGCATGTGCATATGTATCACTCCTACGACAGTCACCGTCTGGTGTTAACCTTGAGAGAACAGTGCTCTGCAACCCTATAACAGCAGGAAATACTGGTTAAAAAAAAAAGGACAAAACAGAGCAACTATCTCAACTACCTGTTAGCTTTAGTGTACATGTTTGTATTAGTAAATTAAAGTTTAGGGGTTTCAGATATACCTCAGTGGTAGACTGCTGCCTCGCACAAGGCCCTAGGCTGGGTCCACACTTGGGAGGTAAGTAGGAAGTGGGAGTGAGTGGGAAGTTGACACATTCAGTTAGGTCAAAGCATCTCAAACCAAACTGTGGCCTTTTTAGTAAATCTCTTTGAAGACTGGACAGAAACAAATCAAATTCCATTCCTTCCACCCCTTGGCCATTCCTAGGACAGTTCTGAACAGGTTATTGGCATTAAGTACCTGGCACCTCTCTTCTAGAAAAGAAGTTGAACAGTAACCAACTTTCCCTTTCTCCCTGTTAGAGATCAAACCCAAGGCCAAAAAGCAGTACTTCACCACTGAGCAACATGCCTCGCCTTGAAAAGTTTGCTCTCTTCCAATATTCTTCCTTCCACAGTAATGAAGGAATATATGTTACATTATCCTCTCAATAAACATTACGTTTGACGAAAAGAATATAGAATTCATTTTTCCATAAATTTCAGTTGCATTATCCCACCCTACTGGATTAGTATTGATTTAAAAATGAAAATTACCACCAAAACATACTACCAGAGGATTTGAAAAACTCTCCTTCAAATGATCCTAACATTTGGAAAAAAAAAAAAAAAAAAAAAAACTAAGGTCTCTGCTCTAGAAGAATATCATGGGAAATGCTAACTGTACAAGAACAGAAGGTACAAAACACAAAGTTTCCACTACAGAAAGAGAGAGAAAGTGTGTGTGTTTGTGTAAAAAGAAAAATATCAAAAAGGTATCCATAAGTTTTCCTCTGAATTAGTGGTTCTCAACCTGTGGGTCTTGACCCTTTGGTAGTAAACAACCCTTTCACAGGGGTCACCAAACATCATCAGAAAACACAGATATTTACACATTATGATTCATAACAGTACCTTAATTACAGTTAATTTTATGGTTGGGGTCACCACATGAGGAGCTGTATTACAGGGTCTCAGCTTTAGAAAGATTGAAAACCACAGCATTAAAAGTTCACTTTTTCGCCAGGTGGTGGTGGTGCACAGCTTTAATCCCAGCACTCGGGAGGCAGGGTCAGGCAGATCTCTGTGAGTTCGAGGCCAGCCTAGTCTACGAGAGCTAGTCCAGGATAGGCTCCAAAACTACAGAGAAACCCTGTCTCGAAAAAAAAAACAACAAAAAAAGTTCACTTTCTCTCTGTTCTCCCTCTGCCACTGGGTCTAACACCAGCAAGAACCTACTTGAGGGAAATGCTGATGTGACCCAAAGCCTTCAGCTGATCTGCAGCACACACTGCACTTGTGGGAAATGGGTCTGTTGTTTGAACACTGAATGTGTTTTTATTGTTTTTGTTTTATTTTGTTTGAAGCAGGATCTCACCACATATCCCAGTTGTGACCCTCGTTATTGCTTTTATTACCTCAACATAGTTTGGCATAGCTAAAGGATGTGGGTTGTGTTAACTTTGCATGGCTATAACAAAACCTCAGATAACTAACTACCTGGGATAGTTTGAATGAAAATGGCCCCCAGAGCCCCATAGGGAGTGACATAGTTTAGGAGGCCATGTTGGAGGAAGTATGTCACTAAGGGGTGGGCTTTGAAGTTTCAGATGCTCAAACCAGGCCTGATGTCACTCTCACTTCCTGCTGCTTGCTAATCCAGGGTAGAACTTCCAGCTATCTCTCCAGCACCATGTTTGTATGCATGCAACTATGCTTTCTACCATGATGGTAATGAACTGTAAGCAAACCCCAGTTACACGTTTTTCTTTATAAGAGTTGTCAGAGCGAAATAATCCCTAAGACACCACCTTAAAATGATAGGAGGGTTCCTAAATAGTACCATTCTATAGAAATGTTTACATTTTTCTTTTTGCTATATTTTTACAGTAAATATAATTTATTCTTTCACTATTATTTCTTTTAAAAGAGGGAAACTTTTTTTTAAAAAAAATCATCCTGTTATTAAGAAATACATATGCACAGTCTATCCAGCACTAGACCCTTCACGTTGCTGCAGCACTCACCTCCAGGGAAAATGTGCCCACTGGTGCAACAGTGGCACTACCATCACTGAGTAACTAACAGCTTTGTTTTTCTTTCCATCTGAATTACTTTTTGAGGGGGAGGGGGGGCATGAGGTCTGCTTCACAGGAATAAATTTCATGCCTGGTACTTTAATTCTGGTCAAAAGTTCATGGCTGGGAGGCCATAGGCCCTTCTATGAAACTTGCTATTGTTATTTTGCTAAACAGCCTGTCAAATTGCCTTCTAAGTACTTGTTTATATCCATAGATGTAGGCTTCATTGAACCTTGATCAGAGAAGCTTCAGTCTGTAGTGGGTAGCTATCAGTGGAGAGCTACATAACTAGTCAAACGCTGAGAATAAGAGAACAAGTACCCATCCCTAAATGGGGCATTTGTGCTATGCCCACTCACTCACCCAAAGCCCAGGTAACATCATAGGAGAGTAAACAGAAAGAAGTTAAAAGGTGGAGGACAAGGAAGAGCACTATTAAAATGCTGTCTTCTGGACATGTCATAACTATCATAGTCATGAACTCACAGCAGCTATGGTTTATCTGCACAAGACTTGTATAAGATCAAGCCAGCCAAAATCCCAGTACAGATGGGTAGCTGATTTCTAGGCATTGTGCCTTACTGAACAGGTACTGGCAGTTGATAGCTGCTGGAGAAGGGAGATCATTCTTTTCTGAGCACGTAGCCATTGATAAATATATTATGCTGCAGTGGATGGTCTCACACCCATGCACGTAAGGGAAGCACTAACTGGACTTAATGATTAAAAGAAAAAGACAAGAATGTAGTGCAAATTGTAATTGGTTTTAATAATAAAAACCCAGAGTCAGATATTAGGGGAAAGCTGAAAGATCAGAGAAACAGAGCAGCCAGCCACTAGTTCTTACCTCTATGAAATCCTCAGAACCAAATGGGCATGATCCTGTCTCTACAAATCCTACGACTGACTGCCTTGAGATCCTGTCTCCTCCTGCCTTATATTCCTCTCTTTGCCCAGCCATATCCCTTCCTGTATCCACCTCTCTAGTGCTGGGATTAAAGGTATGTGACTCCCAAGTACTGGGATTAAAGGTGTGACTCTGATTCTCTTTTAGACAGGATCAATCTAGTGTAGACCAGGCTGGCCTTGAACTCACAGAGATCCATCTGCCTATGCCTCCCCAGTGCTGGGATTAAAAGTATGTGCAACCACTGCCTGGCCTCTATAGCTAACTAGTGGCTGCTCCACACGCTGATCCTCAGGCAAGCTTTATTTGTTATAGCACAAACACAATATCACCACACATGAAGTTGAGAGGGGATGTGCTGGGGAAGACATGGTAGGAGCTGGGGAAAAGAAATGGGTAATAATAACAACAATAATAATTGTCTCTATATGTTAAAGATCCATTGGGGCTTGGAAGACAGAAAACATTATAGTTACCCCTGTTACCTGCAGAAACTGTAAACTGCTGCTTTCTCAGAGACACTCTTACTTGTTACCCATAAATTTTGATCCTGCTTCCTGCATTTGTACATTTGCTACATATTACCATCCCCCAAACCAATA
This sequence comes from Ondatra zibethicus, assembly GCA_004026605.1. NCBI lineage: Eukaryota > Metazoa > Chordata > Mammalia > Rodentia > Cricetidae > Ondatra > Ondatra zibethicus. Next base: position 70,499 of record PVIU01004204.1, read on the forward strand.
ACTTTTTAGTAACCCCAAAATGTTGATGTCCTTCTTAACATCATATCCAAATCCCAAGAATGAGACAAGGAGAGATGCAATGACTGGAAACAAAATCACTATCTACTCTGTCCCCATCAGACAACCTGACTTTATCCACCTACTTTTTCCAGATGAAAATACTGAGCAAAAACATCTCAGGTGAAAGGATCAATATCAGGAAGTGATTAATAGTAAAAGGTAGAAAGAAAACTAGTTAGACAGAAGAAAGATATCTTTTCCTAGCTTCTTACTCATTAGAAGAAGAAAACAGAAAAATAGCAAGAGTAGATCTGGTCTCAGGAATTGTTTCTCTCATTCACTGACTAAAACCATGAACTAATTTTCACTGGGGCATCTTGTTTGATCCTAAGTATGAAGAAGCTCAAGAATATCAGTGTACTACAAAGAACAATAATTCTGTACACACAGCAAACAATGCTGTAAATAATTCAAATCAATAGCACAGAATCTTATGGAATTATATACTAACTTCAAAGGTCTTATTAATCTCTTTGTCAATATGTACCTTTAAAAGACTTTTTTCTTACTAGTAAAAATAATGCCACTTTCCAGTGCAGGAAAAAAAAGAATTAAAAAAAGAACCAAAATCAAGAAACAACTTATGTCTGTCATATAGAAATAAGCATCATTTAACAAGTTTCTGACTGATCCAGGTACTCCTTGCTATTGATTTAACAAAAATATGATGGGGTTACATATATTTTTTCTAAATATTTCGCCAATATCATCTTTATGCAATAAACACAGACAAGGACGTCGGCACTGTGTTCCACATACAAACCGTTTTGATCTCAGGAATAATAAACCAGCATCTTTTATTCTTGGTAAAAGTTCAGATAGTTGAGTTTTTAACCCATTTTTGAGTAATATTTTTTGCTTTCCTTGAAATGCACTTTAGAATTAAGCTACTGTCATTTTTTTCTCCCAAGGAAAAGAATGTGAGAGGCCACATTTCTTGTGACAAAAATAATCTATAAATACTCAAGAAGACAAATGATCCACAAATAGAAAAAGACTACTGAAAATCAAATTAGAAACCCATTCCTAAGTAACACCCTCTTTTGAACTAGCACATTAATTTACATACTTTGGTTTTTTTTCCTCATTCCATTGAAATTTTAGAGGAAAGGCATGTCATTCTGTCCTAAAATTTCAAAAAAAAATCAATCTCTATAAACGACATATGAAACACAACACAGTATTAAAAAAAAAAAAACTTGTGGACTATTTTCTCTACATCTTTTTCTGCACCTAAAATCTGTAACACTGTATGCTCAAATAGTGTTTTAATTCACTTAAAAAATTAACACTAGAGGTTGAAGTGATGGCTCAGTGGTTAAATGTGCACACCAGTCTTGCAGAGGGCGGGAGTTCAGTTCCCAGCAGCCATACCATGTGATCATAAGCACCTGCAACTCAATCTTCAGGTGATCCCAGGCCTTCATACACACATACATCACACATACATGCATCTCTCTCTCCCTCTCTCACACACACACACAAATAAAAATAAAAACCGATGTTGTGACACAGAGGACATTGCTGCTCAGTAGCAGAGTACTTGACTAGCATCCAAAAGGTCCTAGCTTATCTCAAAAATTAAAAAAAAAAAATCAAAAGTTTACCAACAATTTTCAGTGAAAATTCCAAGGAGAAAATCCAAGTAAAAGAAAACAAAAATATATGAAGGTAAATATCTGGAAATTGTTGCATATGGAAAATACCTCAAAATATGTGTCTGGAGATAACACAGCCTCTCACACAGGCTCAGAACAGAAAACAGCAACTATTTGTAAACAGAAGTACCTGTTCAATCAGAGCGGTAATTCTCAACCTTCCTAATGCTGCGACCCCTTAATGCAGTTTACCATGTTGTGGTGACACCCAACCATAAAATTATTTTTATTGCTACTTATAACTTTAATTTTCCTACTGTTATAAATCTTACTGTAAATATTTGATATGAAGGATATCTGATATGTGACCCATGTGAAAGAGTGGTACAACGCCAAAGGGGCTATGGATCACAGGTTGAGACCCACTATTTTAGAGGTTTTGTTTCCACTTGACTTCCTAATTTCTGGACCATAGTCATAATACAAGGACATCACATTTCCATTTAAAAACATACAAACAAACTTGGATCGGCTATATAGCTCAGTAGGGAAAGCTACTGCAAAGCCTGAAGATTTGAGTTCCATCCCCAGGACTGACATGGTGGAAAAAGAGAACAAGTACAACAATTTATCCTCTGACCTTCACACACTTGATAATGTCATGCACACACACACACACCAGACAGACAGACAGACAGATGATACATACTCAAAAAACAAAATCCACTAATTTGTAGCTCAATGCCTGAAGTGGGAGTGAAACACTGGAATAAGAACTAAAATATCTGACCATTCTATTTCTGACATGTTCCAGCCTCCAGCTTACATACAGATTACACTGGAATAAGAACTAAAACACCTGACCATTCTATTTCTGACATGTTCCAACCTCCAGCTTACATACAGATTACAAAGACGTTCCCTCACAGAAAATTTACTATCTCCCTGGCTCTCCAAAAAGAAATGTGTGTGTGTGTGTGTGTGTGTGTGTGTGTGTGTGTGTGTGTGTGTGTGTGTGTGTGCGCGCGCGCGCGCGTGCGTGTATAAAATACCAATTTGGAGAGTCAGAAAGAGGCTAGGAAACCAACTTCATAGTCCTGAAAATGAGACATTCTTAACAAGAAATGTTTACTTATATGAAATGAAGCAAGTGATAACACAGCTGTCCAGCTGCTAGATAAAAAGAGCTGGATGCCAATCATAAATTTGTTTATTACAGGCCATATAACAGACAGCTATGCTGTCCACTGTCTTTTGGTAAGTGAGAAATAATATTTTCAGATAGAAATCTAGTTTTAGAGAGATTAATACAGAAGTTATAAATTTTACTAAATGTTACATCATTTCTAATCATAGACTTGAGAAAAGAACCACAGAAATCAAAGGTCATAAAAGATAAAATAAAGAGTATAAATATACATGCCTCTGAAATCTGACTGCCAAGAGAACCAATAAAATGAACCAGAGAACATGTGGCTACATCTGGAACAATGGACTACTGAAAGTGGCCAGGACACAAGTGTGGTGCAACAAATGCAGGCCCCCAAGCCCTAACACTGTTTCCTTACACACCATATCGGGCATAGCCAGGCATGCTCCTCTAAAACATAACTGAATAAAAATCCTCCCACCAGCCTAATCATAAACATCAGAGGTACAAGGCTTCCAAATGATCCACTCCAATCAACACACTTACAAATAAATAAAGCTGGAGGCCAGCGGGTAAGTAGGTAGCAGTGAGCAGGCAATTAAAGACAGCAAGCCATTTGCTTTACCCAACAAGGCTAGGAAGCTCCTGAAGTGTTCCATCCCATGCTCCTGGGGCTCTGAGAGCCTGAAGAGGGCTGCCACTACGAAACTGTTCTCTCCACAGAATGTTAGGAGACCCCTTAAGAATGGGTTGTCTTTGACAGGGCCATTGCACACATGAACTCCCAGAGGCTGTGACCATATGCACAAGATCAGACCAGCCAAAAATCCTAGTATGGCAGGACAGGGGCTCATCTGTATGTGAGGAGTCACTGGCAAGTGGCAGTTGGCTGGGGGTGAAGAGGAACAGTTTTCTTTAAGGATGCAGTCCCTAAGAGGCTAGCCATGCTCCAGTAGATGGTCCTACATCTATAAACACAAAGGCAACACTAAGTGGACTCTGTGGGTTTAAAAAAAGAGAGAAGATGAAGCTCGGAGAGACAAAAGTGGTGGGATATAAGGAGGAGCTGGAGGGTAAGGAATAGAGAGTCATCTGATGGAAACACGTAATATACACATATGAAAGTATCAATAAAGAAATAAAAAAGAATTCAGTGTCTTAAAACTATTATAAAGAAGTCATTAATCTCTGTTATTTCGAAATATTTTACTGAAGTTAATTCATATATCAAATTTGTATACATTTTGTAATATATTGTATATCTAAAAATCTGTCTTTATGGCAGGTCTACAAAAACTGGTAAATAATGTAGCTTTGGAGAAATCATACATAAATGGCTTGCAATTTTAACTAGTAAAGTAATTTTGAAAGCTGGAAAAACTATTACTACTTTAGTAATTTATGTTACTGCTAAAGCTCTAAATGACTTTTCATCAAAGGAAACCAGAATTCCATCAAAAAACTTTCATTATAAATAAATGTCTTTCATATAGAAGTGTATGAAGGAGAGAAGAGGAAAAAGAGGAAAAGAGAAGGACATGAAACTCAGTGGGGGGAGGAATATAAACAACTAGCAAATCTCAGTCAAAAGTGTATGGAAATTTGGGGCACTATTTTTACAATTTTCCTTTTAAGTTTGGTAAAAGTATCAAAAGTAGAAACAAAAAATTAAGCTATCTCCTAAAAACTTTAAAATATCATAGCTGAATATACTGCATAAAGCTGCACTTGGCTCTATTTAGTCCATGACAGTATCAAATTAAGAGCTATTCACTTTCCTTCACCAAAAAAATAAATCAGCTAAAAACTAAGAACATTTCATATTCAGTGGGCAGAGTCACACAATGAAGTGTGTTTAATTCAAAAGCCAGCATGCAACACACACTTCCTGAGTAACAGTATTTGCTGGCACTCCTCACTGCTACCACCTTGGCTTACTCCTGTCAGTTTGGGAAGGAAACAACATTCTTAACAAGGGCAGTAGCACATCCTACTTTACTCCACCCCACCCAACCCCACCACAAAATGCCAGGAGTTCCCCTGTTAACTGCCATCTACAAAGTCCCCAAACATCTACGAACAGGGAAGGAACCAGCATAAAACCAAGCTAGACCCTCTGAATGTGGGTGACACTTGCATGGCTGGGGCAGATGGCGGTGCCACTGGTAGTGGCACCAGGATTTATCTCTAATGCCTGTACTGGCTTTTTGGAACCCATTCTCTTTGGATGGCTACCTTGCTCAGCCTGGATATAGTGGGGAGGGCCTTGCTCCTTCCTAGGAGCAATGTGCCTTACCCTCTCTGGGGAGTGAATGGTGTTGGGGGCGGGGGAAGGAGGGACTGGCAGAAGAGGAGGAAGTGGGAACTGGGATTGCTATGTAAAATGAAAAAAGATAGCTTGTTTTCTTTCTTAAAAAAAAAAATAAAAATTAGAAAGAATCACTACAGCAACACTGAAGATGTTGGCTCAGTGATAGGACAGATACACCAGTATTTAAAATACAATTCAACTTAAATTTTCTTTTAACTTCCGGCCTATGTCTAAGGTATGCAGTTACTCTATTTCTAGGTAGACTATTGTTCTAGACAGAATCGTTAACCAATATTTATGGAAAGTATCTACTACTGCCTATTTTTCCATGCCAAGACTAGCAGAATCCATGAGCTATCTATCACTGAAGGACTAAGTGAGCTCAATTTATAACTAGAACACACATTAAGGCAAACTGTTCCCACTCTACTAGAAAACCACCAATACACTACACCAAATATCAGGCCCATTTCTATTCCTCAGCTGAATTAGAGATGTTTCCTATACAAAAGTGACCTTAAAAAAAGGACACATCCCATCATATAGGCCAAAGGACAGGATCAAAAACATCAACATGCAACACGCATTACTGATTGACCCAGTCAGCAGAAGAGAACTGACATCCAAACAACTTACAAAACATATGTCATTAATTTCAAAGTAAACCTTTCCTGACAAAAGTGAAATAAAATACAGTAGAGATTAAAATTTAAAAATAAAACAGGGTTTTAACATGAAGCTTTGAAAAAAATAAGTATAACTTTGCTTTTATTTTTGTGCTTTTTTTATTTGTTTTAAACATACCCATCAAAATAATCACTAAACTCTGCCATGCATGGGAGCTTTCTTTGCTACAATATCTATTAATAATCTAAGATACCCACTTCCCTTACTTCATCTTTGGCTTTACATGATAAAATAAACAAATTGAATAAATGCAAACTATGCATATACAAGAAGCAATAACAGCCAGATGGTGGTGGTGCACACCTTTAATTCCAGCACTCTGGAAGCAGAGGCAGGCAGATCTCTGAATTCGAGGCCAGCCTGGTCTTCAAAGCAAGTTCCAGGGCAGCAAGAGCAACACAGAGAAACCCTTTCTCAAAAAGAAAAAAACAAACAAAAAAAGCAATAACAATTTAACAATTCACAATGTCATAATAGCATCACAAGTATTCAGCTCTGAATTTGCTAGAATATATACTGGCAAGAAGGAGAGCTGAAAAACAAAGCATTCATCAAATTCTCAAGTCCTAAGGGCTGGGGCATCCCAACCACTAATTCAAGACTAAGGTTGATAAAACCATCCCTTGCTAAGAACACAGGATAGCCAGGCCTGCAGTCTCAAGGTGGGCTGTCTCCAACCTTCATCTATTTATCCCATGTGTTGTTCAAAAAGTGCTATGTTCTATGTGTTTCCTGACATGAGCTGTGGAACCAGCCTGGTAAAGCTACTCACACATCTAAATATCCTATCTTTCCTCTGATACCTACATAAATACTAAAGAAAAATAATCATTAATAATCAATAATCAATGATTCTCCCCCACACCTAGGCTTAGAAATTCCATCTAGATTTAATATATGATACTACCTTTTCAACTTTAACTACACTTCCATGTGGATTTTGTTTTTTCAAAACAAGAATTTCTGTTACATTCAAGTCCTACTTTCTGAGATTTAGAACTCCCTAGAAACACAGCACAGGACCACTGTAACATTCCTCAGACCACCTTTACTATGTTAGTCTATTCAAGAATACCTTATTTTTCTACCTATCATCAAATCGTCAAGAAAAGAATTACAACCCACTCTGATTCAAAGAAAGTTTGAAAAAAAAAAAAAAGTTTAAGAACAAGTTAGTAAACACTGCTTAGGTAACCAACTTTTTAAACTTACAATAAAAGCATGTATTTTTCTGAGCAGTTTCTCCAGAAGGAAATCTTTAAGTCACTCCCATAACTGAAATCCTGAACACCATAAGCCCACTACAAAGGACCAGGAGCCTGACTTCCTCTCCTTCAGATTTCTCTTTCCCAATGTCCCTTCCCATCTATCTCTATGCTAGAATGTTTGACCACTCAGTGGACCTCTGTGGAGTCAACCTTACTTGTTCACACCTTTCCATCCATCAAAAGCATTCTCCTCTGCTACCTTCTCTCTAAACAGTCTTCTTAGAAGAACACCTCAGGTTTCATCTAAAAAATATTAATACACAGAAGTACTGCCACAAACTAAAGGCACAAATGTCTGCAATATTTATTTAGTACTTAAATGCCAAAAACAGTGTTTGCCCTCAAAGAGCAAATGGATCAGAGAAAGCAAGCAACAAGTAGATGAACCTTAAAGTTCACTGAACATGCTACAAGTGCAACACGCTCGTCTGGCAAGTGAAAGGAAGGGACTCTCCAAACTAAGGTGGAAGCACAGGCTGACTTTTAGACTAACCTCAACTGTGAAATATGGAGTCTAGTTTTATGCTAACACTAACAGTGAAACCCCAGTGACATTCTTCATTCTTTGGGGCTCTGTTCCTCACAAAAGACACATAGAAACAAATATTTTAATAAATGAAATAAGACAAAACACTAAAATGACACAGCTGTGCCACATCTATATGGACCAAAAAATCACATGAGAGAAGTGAAGCTGCTCTGCCCCAGGCAGGAAAGGCAGCAGGAAGCTGTATCTTGGGGCAGATGTAAATACAAGCAGGGTCAGCATCCAGGCTCTTCACTTCACCCCTGAACCAGTGTGGCCCTCTTCCTCACTGTAAAATGCACAGATTCTGCCCACTGTGTTGAAGGTACAGCGTAGCAGAAGATGCTGACCTAATGCCAGCTGACTCAGGGAATGAGTCTGTGATGTCTCTAATATCACCATGGGGCTGGGGCTCCGGTCCACTAACACAGACCCAATTCTTCTCTGTGAATCCTAAAGCCAGGCAGAGACAATGACATATCTACTAGACAGCAGGGACAGCAAAGGAAAACATAAAGTCCATTAGAGTGTCTTTGCTAAGTTACAGAGAATGATGGACAATCCTAAACTCACTGCAGAAAAACTGAAAAAGTATTGAATGATTGGAAAAGGACTTCAAATTAAGCCCTAAGAGTTCTTTAGAGATATAAGGGCATGTGTTCCAAAAAAAAAAAAAAAAAAAAAACTATAAAATAAGCAAACATGAGAAAATCTAGTAGACATTTAAAAAGAGAATTTTAAATAAAACATTAACCACTGAAATGTTAAAACAAAAACATGTTACAATACAACCTATCAGGCCCCCAATTCCACCTCCACCTTCAACCTCACAAAGATCTGACTTCTGCATGAACAAGACACTGAGATCAGAAAATTAAAATACAAGTTACCTGTCCTCAGAAACTCAGGTAACAATAACGCTAATAGAACTCTAAAACTATAAATATAAGTTTAGTTAATTTTCAAAGGTTTTTAAGTTAAAAAAAAATCTTGCAGCTTCCATCTTAATTTTCGTGAATTCCTGACCATCTTCACTGGAGCTGGGTTTCTGTGAGATAACCTCATGCAAAAGCTCATGAATGGAACTGAATTAGCACACGCAGACTTTTCCTAAGCCGGACCTGAATGCCTCTAGCAACTGATCCTGGTTATTCAAAGGACCCCAACAGTAGAAGTTTTAAAATTCAAAGGTGACTTTCTGCAATTACCTTTAGTAGAAAGAGTCAAATATTCCTATAACTATAAAAATTAACTAAAAACATAAGAAAAGCTGCCTTAATTCATATTAAGGTAAACATGACCAATATAAATAATACACAAAAAAGTGTAAGCTAACATTCTAATAAGGAAATGTTCACACTACCCCAGAGTTTCCATAATCAGAAAGCCTGTACTTCCAACAGCCATTTAAGACCCCAGTTAGAATAAAACCCCAATTCTTTTGTCCCACTCTAAAAGTAAGCAGCTAACAACAATAAAATCCAGTTCTGCATAAAAAAGACAAATACTTTCCCCTTAAAACGGAGAAGATAAATTTTTTTTTCAAATCTTCTAAGTTCAAGATAGCCTTGTTTTCTTGTTCCATTAAAAGTATGATAGATTTTTGTAGTTTTACATAAACATATTAACCCATGTTGCGCAAGGATGAAATTTTACACAACAAAACCTCTCTTAATTATTGTCAGCTTCAATATTCCCTCTTTTACTTTTAGAATTATTTACCAGTAGAAAACAGAAAGTCCAGAGCTCTTAACTGAGAGAATCAGTCAGCTAATGAGCTAGTGCTAGATTCCCTCATCACATCTGAGCTCTTAGCATAAACCAAACATAAAAAGGTGTCTCTCACTGCCTTAAGATAGAGAAGTCACAGCACTGGAGAGAACCAAATTATTCTCCCAGGAGGTGACATAATAGTAACATGTTTCTTCTTTTGTTAAGTAAACACTACAAATGCTCCCAAGGCAGCAGAAATTAAAGCAAGCAGGACACTTACTCATGACTGGAAAGTCTCTGTGTGCTGTCCCAGTCCAGTATTAAACCAGAGTCTATGCTCCAGGGTTTCTCAGAGGAACACATATCCCGTTCTGGAAACAGAAGAGAAAAAAAATCAGATTTTTCTAAAGGTCAATGTTTAAAGTTTACTAAAAGGAAATAAAAATAACTTTAGTTCAGCTTTTTTCTACTATCTATAGAACCTCTAGTCATTCTCTTTTAAATATAAAAGATTACTAGTAATTATCATCTAATTCGCAGGTTCCTCTCTAAAACAAGTAACTTCAAGAATTAAAAAATATATAGACGGCAACTTCCATACAGGAGCTTAGTACATAGAAGACAATTGCCAGATGTTTACTATGTAGAAGACAACTGTCATTTAAAAAAATAAAAAATAAAAAACACCTTGGTATCTTCAGCTTCAGTCCTAAAGTTATTCCTTCCCTATCCCCAACTAATAAAGTCAAGAAAAAGAAGAGTGTTCTGCCTAGGGCAAATAAGCATATCATGCCTGCTAAGTTCTTCTGGTTGCATACAAAGTTTTATATAAGCCTCAAATAATGACTACAGAAGTTATTGCTATGAACTTTTTTAAATTATAGCGATTTCCTCATTATAAACATAATATGAGTTCACATTTATTTAGCTATGTGCCGCAAATATCCTTTGGCATTCTTTCTAAGTATTTTAAAAATATATTTGGTAAATAAATTGAAATTTTTAGAATTAGTTCTTTTCACTCAATTGTAATATAAAACATTGCTTTGAATTACTATGGGTATCAATACTAAAACACACTTGACCCTTGACTAAGATTTGCATTATAAAATCTTCCTAAATTGATTAACACGTTTTTAGATGAGGCATAAGTACTAGTGGTATATTTAAACGAAATCACGGATGCATAATGCCTTCTAGATCTAATGCATAATTGTACAGCTCTGCAACTCAATATAAAATGCACACTTGCATAACTTCCTTCATAAACCAGTAAACTACTTCCTGCAATCATGAAAAATGACACTTTATTTTCTAAATCACTCAAGAAAACAACAAAACAGTAAGCCCCTCGGCTATGAACCAAGTTAGGGTAACACTTTTAAAGACTCAGTTTGCTGTATCCATATACTATACTCAGATTATGTAAGATGCATAAACAGCACACATTTACACAATGCAGAAACTGCATCAGCATGTACACGCACCACATGCTGCCTACACTGTAGTTAGCAGTAGTATATAATCATAGTTCTGCCCGCCATCTTGTTACCTGACCCCAACCCACAGGCTTTCTTCTTCATCTGTGCATTTGCCAGTGATCACCATTTCCAGACAACCCAATTATCCCAAGGAAATGAGTAGCTTGGCAAATCTACAATCAATATTTCCCATGTTAGCTCAAGTACATGTTCAAAGTTTTTCATAATAAATACATCTCTTAATGGTACTGCACTAAGTTTATTGGCTTTGATGTCCATCCTTGGAAACTAAGAGGTAAGATGCTGAATGAGAACATGGAAAGGCAATGTCACAAAAACACCAAGTAGATAAAACATTTACAGGTCAAAGGAGTCCATATGCATTCATACTTGAAGCAACTACTCTTTACCTGGGGTCTTATGTCTATATACACTTTTAATGTTAAGTTTTCTAAATGGTAGTATCAAAGTACCCTATAGGATGTAATGCTCTCTTCCTGTCATACCATAAGAAGCCGAATAAATCCTTAATTCTAGTGTTTAAGACATAAAGAATTTTCTTAGCACTAAAAATACTATCTTCAAAAACATTAGGATAGCTTAGCAGTTAAGAAAAATTACTACTCTTCAGAGGAACCAGCGGCTCACATCTGTCCATAACTCCAGCTCCAAGGGATATGCAACACTGCAACGTCTCTGTCTGGACTTCTCAGCCACCTGCCCTCATGCTGCACATACCCACACGCAAACATAAACACCTACACATAATTAAAACTAATATCATTTTTAAGTCAGGATAATAAAACTTACAAACACTGGATGTACAACCACACAAGTCTTACAGTGTACAAACATGCAAAGCATGTATTAGAACTTAATGTACAGACCCATGGAGCAACACTTAGAACTGTGCATATGAATGACACAGTGAGGTCACCTCGTCAAAGTTCTTTATACTAATCACAGCTTCAAAACAGAGATCTGCTCCCCAGCCCCAGCCTCACCTACTTTCAAAATAGGTAGTCAATTAATTTTTTTCAGCAACTAAGTGGCTCAAAAGCAGTAGCATGCAAGATATAAAAATAATCAGGCTCCTTTCACCTCGCCTAGTTACCCTTCTCTAAAGAAGAGTAATGTCTCAAAATATACAACTTCACATACTAAGTATTTTGTAGTATTTCTGCAAAATCAGCATTTATCTTACTATTCATGTATTGGCTTTGGGAGGCGTGGCAATATGCCTTCCTGGAAAGGAGCAGAACTGACTAAACCTAACTGGAAGCTACATCTTCTTGGAAGGCATAGCAGCCTGAGAAACATATAGCCAAGGAGGCTGCTGGACCCAAATGACACATAACTGAAGACAACTCACAGCTTACAACCAAACCCAGCCAAACTCAGTCACGGCTGCAGAGCTATGGCTGCCTGCTGTCAGCCACTGAAATTCTGTGGTAATTGCATTATTACAGCCAAAGATGACTAAGCCAGAGAATAAAGACACTAACTTCAGAGGCAAGAAAGATAGCTCAGCACCATAGAATAAGTACTGCTTCTGCAGAAGACTGAAGTTTGATTCCCAGAACCCACTTCAGGTGGTTCACAACCTCCTCTAACTCCAGATCCAAGGGGATCCAACACCTCTGTCCTCTGTGGGTCCTGGCATTAACATGTATACATATATGCACACACACAGATTCACATACATACACATAAGTAAGAATAAAATAAATCTTAAGACATTAACTTTAAAAACAATTTAACTAAACTGGGCAGTGGTGATGCATGTCTTTAATTCTGGCACCTGGGGACAGAGGCAGGCAGGTCTCTGAATTCAAGGCCAGCCTGCTCTACAGAGCAGATTCCAGGACAGCCAGAGCTGCACAAAGAAACCCTGACTTGGAAGGCTGGGGGTGGGGCGGGAGGCGGGTGATGACAACAACAACAACAAAGAAACACTGAAGTTTCAAGTTAAAAATATTGTATTCAAAAATCTAGGCATATATCATAGGAAACAAATCTAAATAAGTAAATGACATACAGGCTGGAAATTAAGGCATCAAAAATGTAGAACTGGCAAATACTGACTAAAGTAGAGAGATGTGGCTACAATAACTATGCCATGTTTGTGCTAGGATGTAACCAAAAATGATCGTGGGGCTGGGGGCAAAGTTCAGCAGCAGAGCACTTGCCTGGAATATACAATCCCCATCATCCTATCAGAAAAAGGAGAAAAGAGAAATTTCATAACAATTTTGTCTGACTGTAAGAGAGAGAGAGAGGGAAGAGGAATTTATCATAATGCTACTTGTAATAGCAAAAGAAACAAAATATAAAATTTCTACAGAAAAATTAGTTACATCATCTGTTTATCATTTAGCATTATAAAGCAGTGAAATGTCATTTCTCTCCCCACACACAAAATGTTTAAGAAAATTTCCTTCATCATAGTATTAATTATAATATCACAAAATTATAAACTTAAATGTCCAATAATAAATAACTGACTGGATTATTATTAATAATCCATTATTAAATCTCTCTAATAGTAATTAAAACTGTTCAGCAACTTAAGGACAAGAAATGAACTAACACTGTAATGGCCTTTCCACACCTTCATCCCAGAATCATCAAGAAAGGAATCAGAAATTGAGTCATCCAACTCAAATGTATCTCCTTAAAGGCTCATAAGCCAAGACTTGTGACTACTATTCAGTGTTTAAACCTAAAACAGATGATAAAAGCTGGCAGGTGGCATATACCTTTAACCTAGCACTCAAGAGGCAGAGACAGGAAACTCTCTATGAATTTGAGGTCAGCTTATTCTACAGAGCAAGTTTCAGGTCAGTCAAGGCTACAAAAGACACTGCCTCAAAAAAAATAATAATAATACAATTTTTTAAATTTAAAAATCAGACAACATATAAACTAATTAGGCACTCGATAAACCCTTCCTAAGCAACTCCCAGAAGCCAGACAGTATTCTAGGCTCAGTCAACAAAACTATGAACAAAATACTACCCCTTGCAAAGTTTACATTATAATAATTCTAGTACCTTCCTTTCTTAATTCAGTCACAGTTCATTAGTTCTACTATGTATTGGCCAGGGCAGATTCCCAGGTAATGTCTTCTTATTCTAGACGAAGAAATAACTCCAGTTAATACTACAGTCATTATTCATTAAGACATATCTCACCCTTGTGGTTACATAATTCTTGAACTTTCTGAACAATACTCTAGAGTAACGTATACCTATAAAACACACAATACTAAATTTCCACAGCCTGTAATCTTTTCCCAGCATGAGAAAAGTCCAGTAAATCTGTCACTGCTACAGTGAAAAGAGAATTGTTTATTCTGCTCACTAAGTCAACAAAATGTTTCCCACTAATGAGATCAAAGAATGAGTTGGGCATAAGAATAAAACGGTTCTCAGTTTGTTTACACGTGTATGTTAATGATGCCTAAGATAAGGATAAGGTCAAATTTCCTTTCCTCGGTAGAATTTAAGTTAGGTTTCCAGGAGGGCTTATCAAATTCTAGTGACTTTATTTATACTGGTCAACAGGCATTTCAGAAAGGAAGTGTCATTTCTAAATCTTCCTTATTTCTAATAGATACACAGAGGCAGGGGCTTTCAAGGGCAGCTTATAATGCTATATTTGCCATATGCATTTGATATGCCTATCATATCAGAACTGTACATAGTGGCTACACTCCACAAATGGAAGCTAAAATGAAGAACACAGTATCTTTTCTTTTCAGAAGCCCGATAGCACTCAAAATGTCCATTAAAACTGCAGATTACCATACAATGAGCACTAAAGCAGACACCATGATGGAAGAGATTTAAAGGTAGACATAATTCTAAGACCTACACCAAGGAATTTGTGATCAGATAGATTCTAAACTCTATAATACATTTATCTGCTCTTTCAATACATACTAATTCAACTCTACAATATACAAAAACTGTCCAACTAGCTTAGGACACAAAAAGACAAATTTGATTACAGCCATCCTAAAACAGAGTACGTTCAGAAGGAAAGTGCCAGCAGAAACTGACTGGCAGAAGTGAAAAGTCAAGGGCTTCAGTATATTCGAGGCACTCATTCAGTAATAACAGGGAAACTTACAAGCCAAAGGATGAAAACATATGGATCTGTAGGTAGTGTGTATGAAATTCGAAGTCAGCAAGATGACGGTCGACAAGAAAACTACTGCAACACGTCCACTTGGCCTTCCTGGGACTGTGTGTGCAAAGCCAGAACTAAGTTTTCTAGGCTGACAAATACCCAGGAGTATCATGGGATCCTGTGCGAAACATGCCCTGGTGAACTAAATATAAAATTGATGTGTACACTAATAGTCCTGATACATTTGGTCTCATAAAATAAGGAAGATGAAACATAATATTGAAGTTCTATTTGTAACTTGTGTTATTTATAACTTAAAACTAATCCTAATTAAATGAGAAGCTGAGAAAGATTTTAATTTCCTTAGCATAAGCAGGATCAACAAATCAACTATCACAGTAAATGAGATATGAACTAAAACAAAGCAGTCTAAAATGTTCCATTAAAGGGGCATGGAGCAGATTCAATTGACCCCGGGGACAAAAAAAAGTCAAAGTGACTATGAATGGTGGTGTAGTCAAATGCAACCATAAGTCTGAGTGAGAGTCTACATAGTGTTCTTTTGGCAATCCTCACTAATGACAATTAACCTTGGAGAGAAGGTTTTTGTTATTAGTAGGAAAAATAAATCCCGGGTAAGCCTGAAGAATGAGCTTGGGACTCAAACTGATACTAAAGCACTAGCCATCAACAAAATGTGATGTACACTGTTAAGGAGTCATATTCAAAGTCTTTAAAAAGGAATTTCTAAAAAAAAAATTGAAAACACTCTCTTCAGTGATTAATGTACATAATCTTTGAATACATACCATAAAACGATGTTTTGAAAACTGCCCTAGTACTCCACAATCACACCCATCTACATAATCCCTATTTTCCAAAAACTAAACACCTAGCTGAGTACAACTTCATGGGCTGGGGAGATCACTCAGGGAGTTAAAAAAAAACAGTGCTTGTCAGGCAAGCAAGAAGATGAAGTCAGGGTCCTCAGAATCCATGTAAACGCCAGGTGGGCATGGCAAAGCATCCCTGGAACACAGGGGTTAGCTTGACACTCTGCTTCAGTTGAGACACTGCCTCAGTGTGTAAGGTAGAGAGGAATGAAAGACTCCTGATACTGGCCTTGGGTCTTCATATGTGTGCCTAGACACATGAGACTATATGCACATACAGGCATGTACACCATACACACAAACACATGAAAGAAAAGGAAAGATAAAGAAGGGCCTGCATTTCCACAAAGGTTGACCAAAACATCTGTCTCATTAGAAGATAAAGAACTGGCCAAACAGTATATGCTATGTATAGGTTTAAGATACTAAAAATACCAAGGATATAAACAAATGTTTGTTAAGTAACCACTAAAGCTAACTGTACGTCTACCTATTTAACAGTTACATTCCTAGGGAAAGCCAAAAGGAAGGAGTTCACATATCCAACAAAATACACAAGTAAGAATGTTCACAGCAGCTATATTATAGAAGCCAGTAACTGAGAACAATCAAAGTGTCCATTCAAAGTAGAAAGAATAAACTAAGAGTCATGGATTATTCAGGCCACCACTGTGGCAATCTGTATTTTCTGATAATACTTACTGCAGTATGATCCTGCATGATTTTTCTAGACTCTTATCTCTCCCAGTCAAGGAATTGGGCCATTCCCCCTCCCCTTTTTTATTACAGGATGGGTATTTTACAACTGCCTCAATTAGTAATTAATACACAATGGGCATTAATACCACAGAAGTGCGGAGTCTAAGTGACAAGGACAATACAGATTCTCTGTGGCTCAGCCCCCAACCTCTCTAATCCTCTCTTTTTCTTGGAATCCAGCCATACAGCTCATGTGAGCAACCTTAAGTCATACTGCAAGGCTGCATCTACGTGTCCCATCACCAAGTCTCAGACAGAGAAGCAGCCCTTCACACAGAACTAAGCCTAGGCTTCAAGCAGCCCAACCTGAAACTGCGTGAAGCAGACATAAGCATTGCCCAAATTGCAGATCTGTGAAGAAAGCAAATCCCACTGTTTTAAGCTACCCTACTGAACAATGTTTTAGGTAGCCAGAGTAACTAAAACAAATACTGAACAATAAAAAGAAACTGCTACATACAACAACATAAATGAAATTCACTTCACAATGGAATGGAATGGAAGAAAGCAAACAAAACAGTATCTATTGCATGGCATTATTTCTACGAAAAGCCAAAAGATGCAAAATTAACCTATGGTGGTAGAAAATTAAGTCCTAGCTACATACAAAACAGAAAAACGATACTGATTGGAAACCATTGTAGTAAACCTCTGGGGCACCAGAATATTCTATAGATAGAACTGAGTTAATTATATGGTTAATTACATTATAAAAACCCTTCAGGCTATACATTAAGACTAGTACACATTGTAGCATGAGCACTATATAACTTTTTTAAAGGCTATATGTGAGAACTGACAAGATACTAAGGAATGAGCAATCACAGTCCAAAAGAGATTAAGAATCCAAAACCAAGAGCACAGCACCCTCAGGCTTCTTTATCCCAGGAAACTGCTGCCTGATCAGAACAGACCCCTGAGAGGCTACTGTACTGAGGCAGCCCTGAACACCTGATCAGAACAGATCCCTGAGAGGCTACTGTACTGAGGCAGCCCTGAACACAAATCAGGCAAAGTGTAACAGTGTGAGACCTCAAAACACCAAATCCCCAAAGAACGAACCTGGAAGTAAACTAAGCCCAAGCATAAACTAGGGAGCAGAAGACAGGAGGATGCCTGGGCCTACTGGCCAGCCAACCCAGCCTAATCAGCAAGGCCAGGTCAGAGTCACTCTCAAAAAACAAGGTAGGTGGTTGCTAAGGAACAATGCAGAAGGCTGACGTCTGGCATGCACATGTGCCCACATTCAAGCATGTGCCCACACCCCCTGCACCACCAAGTAACACCCACACACCAAGTAACAATAATAAAACAATATATCAAAATTAGGTAAACACTGAGACTAGCAAAATTTATAATCCCAAATTGAAACAAAAAAAAAGAAAAATGGAAATGTCATTTTTAAAAAATCAAAGCAAACCTAAAAAGAATCATAAAAATAAACTGCCCTGGTAAGACAATTTCTAAAACTAATCTCCATACCTATTCAATTTTTTTTCTTTTGTGACTTAAAGTTTTTAAAATTTTTATTTCACCTTCTCTTGCTACACATATACTAATAAATTAAACTGTTTGAAAACCACAGTAAAACCAGGGCAAAGAGTATCCAAAGCAAATGGATGTGTAAATACGGCATCCATGCCATAATTGAACATGACTCTGCCACCCCTGGTAACACAGCTAACTGTAAACTTGAAATAGCTTTAATATGACAGTCCAGCACAGCACTCCAGTGTTGTACTATTATCCACTTGTGGATACAGTGGCAGGAAAATTCCAGGGGGAGGGGGATATGCAACTTCTGCTACACTCCTACCAAGGTCAGGAAGACACAGGTGCAATGTGGACCTCTGTAACGCGACAACTAAGTCATTGCTTCAGAGCCAAAACCACTGAAGCAGACACAAGCCCCAAAGTCAATCTTGACCTTACTACAACCCAAATGCTTCCTAGACATTTTTCTTGGGGTAGATCGCTCATGAAGTTTTGTGAGAAGTAGGGCATTTTTAAAAAAGGTAGTCTAAGCTGATGAAAATAGAATTATGATGAAATTAACAATCATTATGTCTGTGAGGAAATCGAAGGCTATTTTGTTTAGCATCTAATCCAAGTTTTACAGCTATAGAAACTAACATGTAGTCCAAGTATTCTAAAAGCAGACACTGAGGTGGACAGTCTTTTCCAGGTCTTGTGTGGCCATGAGGATCAAGCAGACGGACTCACTTTCTGTGATGACTATGAAACAAAACCAAGCCACTTCAGATGATGAGAGAATGGTTCAGGAGCTTCTCTTCATACCAATGATGACACGGCACACAGGCCACAAGCTGATAGGCAAGCATCCTCATGGAGCCGCCACATCAATCTCCCTGACTCTGTTACTGTGTGCACTTTTTCCTCGTCCTCAAAGAATCCTAATTTCACAAAGCAGTATTTTTTAAAACTAAGCCATGAGGTAGGAGCCTGTAAATGACACTAGTCAGTTGAGAATTGTCTCTGACTAATCCCCACGCCCTCTAGTCCCTGGATGCTGTATGTGCTACAGGTCAGATGCTCTCCAACTGCGATTCTTAAGTTGACTCTGAAAACGGTAGAAACCTTTTAGAGGGAAACACACTTCTCTCTATATAATTAGATCATCTGTAAATGGGAAATGCTTCTCACAAATGACACTGACAGGGCAAGCTAAGTCTGTGGCAATTAGTCTGAACTGCACTGGCTACAAAATGGGGGTAGTTAAAGTAGAATTAAACTCAAAATCCAGAAAATGTCTCATTCTCTCTACCTAAAGTAGCAATTCTCAGTCTTAGTATTCTAAATTCTTTTGCTGACTTCTGAACTTTCTCAATTTTTCACCAAAATAATTTTGTTCTCAATTTGTTACACGGTTGAACTCATCGGCTTTCTTCCTTACCAGCTACAAACTGTCACAATAATTTGGTGAGGCGGCAAAGATAGGCCAGTGCAAACTGCCTGACACTAGAACCCCAGACTGGATCTGCTGGTTCCCACACAATGCTTAAAGATGATCAGTCAATTTACACCCAACACCAAGCCTGACATTTCTCCTTACTGACTTGTTTAACCAGACCAGCTGTCCTCACTGAGGGTTACCTGCGTAAGGAAACACTGTTAAGGGAGGCATGGAGGACTGGAGAGATGGCTCAGCGATTAGGAACACTTGCTGCTCTTCCAGAGGACCCAGGTTTGACTCTCAGCCCCCACATGATGGCTCACAACCAACCATAACTCCAGTTCCAGAGGCTCTGACACCCTCTTCTGACCTCGGAGGGCAACAGGCACACACGTGATACACATATATAAATGCAGGCAAAACACTCATACACATAAAATAATAAATCTTAACAATATTTTAATGGGAAAGGTGTAATGGATTATACTCACCAGAAACAAGCACATCCCACAGCTGTACAGTAATTTAAAGTAAGAAGCAGCCAGCACCAAGGCTCAGGACCCAAACTCTAAAAGTTTGACAAAGGATGGTTCTTGAATACCTCTCTGAGAACTCACTGCTTCTTTACACCTGTCCTTGCAATTAGGGCCGTGTATTTCCCTTAGAAGTTAATTTACACTGTTATCAGTATAATTTCCTTTTCCGTTTTGACTTATAGCTTAACGGCCTGTGGAGAGTACAAACTTGGATCAATCATCCACCTTAAGGAGTGAACAAGACCATGCTTACAATTTCTCTTATCTTTCTACGACAAACTGTAAAGTCTTTTGTTAAAGTGGGGTCTTCGGGAGAAAAGCAATGAGACACTGTTCATCCTGTGACAGTTTACTGATTACTAAGATAACCTAAAGAAAGGAAAAAAAAAGTCTAAACTCCACCCTAGTCCCCCCTCCAACCCCCGACCCAAAACTTTCCAGAGATTCAAGATGGGAAGAAGAAACTGGTCAGAAGTGAGGTGATCTCAAACGTCCTGCAAAACTTTTCTAAGCTATGAAACATTAACTGTCTCACAGATCTAATGTGTGTGTGAGAGAGAGAGAGAGAGTGAGAGAGAGAGAAAGAAGAGGAGGAGGAGGAGGAGGAGGAGGAGGAGGAAAGAAGGAAAAGAAAAAAAGGAAGCTGATCCACGACTGAATTCTTCCAGCAAGGATACTTAGAACAGTGTCCCTACTACTTCCATTATTATTGCCATTATTCCTAAAGACTGGGTGTTGGCCCAATTCACCGAGCCTTCCCAATCCATAAAACACATGCATATTAAAGTTTTCTAAAAACTCCTATGACGTAGGGGAGATGAATGAGGAGACTCTAGTAATGCAGGCTTTATTCGAAAATGTCGTGATGTCAGCTCACACCTTGTAAACTCACTTTAAAAATAAAAAGTATCTGCTGATTAAACAGAGGGTGACTAGGTAGAACCCAGAGGTACCCAATGTTCAACTTATATGAACGTCCCACCCACCAGGCAGTCAGACTTCTCTCATCTGCTGGCATTAAAACACCTGCAAACGACCGCGCTCCCGGAGCTCCAAACTAGCCTGCAAAACTTTGCAAGGGTGCACAGATTTCCAGGCTTTCCAGATCCCTCCCTCGCGCCCATCCTCCCGGAGGCTGCTCCCAACAAAGTTCTTGCGGCATCGTTTCAGAGAACGAAGTTTGCCTGGGTCCTGCCCACTCGCGCTCTCGCTGGACGCAACTGAAACTCGTGAGGGAGACACGTCTCCCCGGAGACCGAAACTTGCACGGACTGGGGGTGGGGGGGGTGGGGGTGAGGAAGGCGGCCAGAGGGTTCCGCCTCCCCGGGGGGTTGCAAGCCGCGCTGGGCCCTTCCCGGCCCCCGGCCGGCGGCCGCCCGCCCCACCAATCGCACCTCAGACCCCCGAGGCGCGCGGCACGGCGCGCGGGCTCCCGATGAGCCGGCTCGGTCCAGGCCGCACAGCCGCCGCGTGTCCGCTGCCCGGGGCCGGGAATGGCGGCGTCCGGCTGCCCGGGGCCAATTCCGTCCCGGCCCCCTCGCCCTAGACCCCGCCAGACCCTCTAGCAGCGACACGGGAGAAAAGGAAGTTACCTCAGGGCGGTCCCGGCGACGGTCAGTCGTGGGAGGCCGAGCGGGTCCGGCGCGGTGGCGGCGGCTACCGCAGTGCCCTCCGCCCCATTGTTTCCCTTCCAGGAGGCTCCCGGCAAAGCCGAGCCCGGGAACCAGGAAGTTCCCTGGCGCGACACCTCCTGCCGCCGCCGCTATGGAAACGGCCCCCGCCTTCCCCAGGGCGTCTCGCCCGGGACCCCGCCTCCACGCCGCCGGCCCCGCCCGCCTCACCGGCCGCCAACAGTCGCCGCTGCGGCCGCGGCAGCCGCCGCCATCTTGGCGCGGCCAAGCTGCCCCTGCCTTCCCGGCGGCACGTGCGCTGCTCCCACGCTCCCGCCGGGCGCGCTCCCGCCGGGCTGCAGGCCGAGGCCGAGCCCCCAGCCCCCCTGCAAGAAGCGGGGTCCGCGGACCGGGCAGCGCGCCGGGATTGCTACAGAGCTACAGATGGCAGTGGGCCAGTGCGGTGTCGGACACCTGGGAGCGGGCAACCGAGCAGGGGCGCCTTTTGCATCTGGAGCACAACTGCTTCCCAGCCTTGAGACCTTGCCCACTGCACTTGGTTTCCTCTTGGACTCGGTGTCTTCATCCGTGAAGTGGGATGGTCATCGTACCTGCTTCATAAGCGAATGCTTGGTAGTTTGTGCATGATGATAATCTGTCAATAGAGCGGCGCTGTTACTGACACAAGGTCACGCCGTCAGTTTTCAGGCATTTATGCCAAGTGTTCAGAGCAGCACAACTAAGTAGGCTACCTTGTGTAAACCTTTGCTACTTAAAACGTGTTCAGTGTTAATTTCTGTCCCTTCTTTCTCTAGGTCAGCTTTCTTTTTTGTGTCGTGGGAATTTTCAAGAGCTTTTCTCTCCACGGTCTTCCATTAAAAGCTGCTGTGAAAAGGGGATGATGTAAACTTCCCAACACTATAATTTGCTGACAGTCAAATGATTTATTCAATGGGAGCTACAAAAGTTTGGGTGTGCGCATAACTAAAAAGGCTTCTGTGCTTGTTTCCAGGAACTAGAGTTACTAAAGCTGGCAACTCCGCAGTCGTTACTCCCTATTTCCCTAGCTGGTGAAACCTGACACTCACGACTGCACGCCGCCGCCGTGTGCGTGCAATTGGGAACAGAAGGGAAGGAAGGGGAGGCTGAGTGGCAGTCCTTCCTCAGCAGGCATTCTTTAACACCTGTGAATAGATTGGGTCTTGGATGGCCTCTAAGGCCCTTCTGTCTCTCAAATGCTGTCATATTAACCCCTTTACAGTGCTGGGGAGGCGGGGGCTGCGAGTGGAACCCAGGGCCTTTTGCGCGCCTGCACACACACACACACACACACACACACACACACACTCACACACACTTCCCTTGAGCTGCATTCCCAGTTTAAAGACAATAAGATAATAAAAATGTATTCTTTTATTCTGGTCTTCATTTAAGCCAGGTTTGCAGATACTACTTTGGTTGTTTTTTGTTGTTTATTCTGGTATGTACAAAATGGCACAACTGGTTTCATGAAAATCCAGTCAAAAGTTGGAAGGACATAGGAAATTTTTCAACACCCCAATATTTCTCCAAAAGGCATAGAATTTCCAAATTAGTAAGTCACTAAAGCATTCTCCATTTGTGTCAAGAACCACCACTTCCACACATTGTTCCCTGCAGATTGCAGAAGTCCTCCAAAAGATGTTGACTGAATTAAATTGCAATGTCTGAACTATCATCTCTTTAAGATATCTTGGGAACCCCACAGAGGCACAAGAGAACTCGTTCAGAAATATCACTGCAAATACAAAAACACTAATGCGTTGGAGAAACACCCCTGGTCATAAGTTTATTTCACAAACTGAAGTAGAAATTTCACATTTTTTGTGTGTATATTGGTCTAATAATATTCTATTCTGGACTTAATTGTCAGCACTATTGGCCCAACTTCAGACTTAGCACTCTGATTCTGTATTATGGATATTTAGAAATATATTCAATAATGAGGGTGGCTGCATTTTACTGAAAAGTTATATAAATAGGAGCCCTTGGGCCTTGGGGTAGTAGTTTACCAACCCCTGCCCTAAAAATGTAAAATGCATATTCATATTCTATTCACTCCATGGTTATATTCTCTCTAACATGCTAGCTACCAAGATGCCCTTCACCTGGTGGGGGGAGGGGAGAATAAAAGTTTACTGTCAAAAAATACCCAAAAAAGTAAAACCAAGAAACAGTTTGTATCTCCCATGAAAATATTTCACAAGTGCCAGACATTTAAAACTATCTCTCCTATCACATAATGGGGGAAAAGTTTGACATTTGCATTTCATTTTTGCAAGTTACATTATACTAACGACAATACTTACAATACTGCCAAGGGTAAAAGCACATGTTTAAATTTCCCACAGCTACTATAACAACTAGGGACAAGGGTACAATTTGTGGTGAGAACATGAAAATATAGAACATGGGGAAACTTTCAAAAAAATTATCCGGTCTTTACTTTCATCTTCTAAACCCCGGGTGAAGGGCTGTTCCTAATGTCTCCTGTAAACTGAGACTGTGCAATGTGAATCCATGGCTCTGTGGTCCATCCTTTGGGGATGAGAGTAAGCAGCTAGCTAAGCGGGAGGTGGGTGAATACTCTGCGAAACCCAGCAGGATTCAGCTCACCACCTGCAGTAATTTCTGAAATTCCCTAGAAATGTTCTGACTAGAGAAGTCAGTTCTAACACCACTGTATGTACTCACCGTGGTGAGAATAGAGAATAAAGCCGACCGTCAACACCCATGACCAAATGTCAATGGAAAAGCCACATCCACATGGCTTTTTTCCCCTTTATAAACATAAGTCCTTAAGTTTAAGACAGAACATATTGATGGCCAAGCCGAAAGGAAGATTCCGTGAATGGATTATGAATAACAGAATTGCACTAAGATGTTGCATACCGTTTGTTACAATGATCTGGGATGGTCTTACTTATTGGTGTTCTAAGAGACTTGGGAGGTCTCCCTATCTTAAGAACACATGTGTCATGAGATTGGGGAACTTGTTTGTCTTCTGTCCTATTCTGTTCTTTGGTCTCCCTTGTTCTCTAGCCAGAGTCAGTTCCCTCTGAATAAATATAGAAAGAAAAAAGAGGGAAGAAAGGGGGAGTAAGGGAAGGGTGTTAGAAGGAAAGGACACAAAGGTGTCTCAATACCCAATTTTTTTTATGTCTAAAGAAAGTTTCTAATTTTTTCAAACATGCTGAAACAGATCTGTGACTCAAAAAAAAAAAAAAAAGCTTAAGAATGACTCGTTTTCAGCTACCGAAGTTGCCTCTCACTATCTCCTTTGCTCTGTGCTTACGGCCATTCTGTTCCTGATTACACAGTAAAACAGTTATCATGGGCTGCCAGAACTCTGTAATGAGTCTGGATCGTTCTTCAGATGTATCATCATGTCTTCTTAGCTCTGAAGACTCTGTCTGCTGAGCTCCATCCGCCGTACCTCAGCTTCCCTTCGGGCCCCATTGTTATTATTTGTATTATTATTTGGTTTTGGTTTTTGAGACAGGGTTTCCCTGTGAAGTTCTGACCAGCCTGGACGTCACTCTGTAGACCAGGCTGGTCTTGAACTCACAGAGATCTGCCTGTCTCTGCCGTCCAAAGTACTGGGACTTAAGGTGTGCATCACCACGCCTGGCTTGTGATGCCATTAATTTTATTGCATGTATTTCATTCATTCTGGTGAAAGTGTGGCACTCAGAGGACAACTTTCAGGAATCAGTTGTCTTCCTCTACCATGAAAGTCCCAGGGATTGAACCCAGGTCATCAGAATTGACAGCAAATGCTTCAACCTATGGAACTATCTAACCAGCCCCCATTATTATTTTTTTAAGTTTCATTAAATGGATGAAATTTAAATATTAAAATGCACATCTATATACGATACTGAAAAATTAAAATATAATTTCATGGCATTTTGTCTCCATTTTAGGGTAATAAAACATTGGCCTTCATGTACATAATTTTTTAATTAACTTTTAAACTCTATGTATGTTGTATGGAAGTTTTCCCAGGAAACTTCCCAATGAATCATGCCTACCAATATTCACATACTGTTAGTGACACTCCTTTTATATCTGCCATGGTCCTGTGGCTCACTTCTGTCCCCCAAGAAGAGTTTGCTGGAAATGAGGCAGAGCGATTTCTAAGGTGAGAACAGAAAAGCCTCAAGATTTCTACCTGGGTCTGTGAGATTCTTTGGGCACTTCCTCTCAGAATTTAAATACTGTCAGGAAAGAAACCCAGGCAGCTTGCACAGGGCATACTAGATAGCCAGCCTCACCTGAGGCCACTGCCAACAGCAGCCAACCTCAACTGCTGGCCACATGGAAGAGGCATCTGGCCATTGCATGCCTGGAGTTCCAACTGAGCAACACCCTGAGAAACCCTAAGTGGTAACCTTTCTGGTGAGCCCAGGCAGCCCGGGGAACCATAGACAGTAAGAAATTACTGTCTTTAGCAATGGAGTTTAGTGTCATTTGTCTCAAACCTGCAGGAAAAGCACAATAAATTTATTAAGAATGAACGGCTCAGTAAGCAAAGTGTTTGCCGCACACGTGTGAAAGCCCAAGTTCAATCCCCAGACTCTATGTGAAAAAGTCAGGCGTGGCGGCATACTCTTACAGACCCAGTACTGGAGAGGTGGAGACTGGCAGATTCCTGGGGCTTTCTGCTCAGCCAGCTTAGCCCGATCAGGGAGCTCCAGGACAATGTGAGACCCTGTCTCCAATAAAGCAAGGTGAACGGCTCCTGAGGAGTAACATCCAAGATTAACTTCTGGCCTCCACACACTCACACTATGTAGGAGTCCCCACACACACATGCACTCATAAGCACACTCACACACTGTGCAAGAGTCCCCCCACACACATGTACCCATAAGCAGACTCATACACTGCTCAAGAGTCCACACACAAACATGCACTTATAAGCAGACTCACACACTGTGCCTGAGTCCCCACACACACATGCACCAATAAACACACACACTGCATGAGTCCCTCATACATATACATGCACCCATAAGCACACACACACACACACACACACACACTGTGCAGGAGTTGCACACACACACATGCACCCGTAAACACACACACACACAACACATACTGTGCCTGAGTCCTCCCATACATGCACCCATAAACACACTCATACATTGTCCCTGAGTCCCCATACACACTGTGAAAGA
The DNA here is from genome assembly GCA_004026605.1 of Ondatra zibethicus. Taxonomy (NCBI): domain Eukaryota; kingdom Metazoa; phylum Chordata; class Mammalia; order Rodentia; family Cricetidae; genus Ondatra; species Ondatra zibethicus. The sequence continues at coordinate 97,364 of PVIU01004204.1, forward strand.
GTCCACACACATACACATACATGCACCCACAAGCACACACACACACTATGCATGAGTCCCCCATACACACGTACCCATAAGCACACTCACACACTGTACAAGAGTCCCCACATGCACATGAATCCATAAGCACACTCACACTGTGCAGGAGTCCACACACACACACACACACACACACACACACACGTACCCATAAGCATACACACAAAAGAATATAGCACTAATGCTATATTTAGCCATATTTCACCTAAAGTGTTGATAACAAAATGGTTTCATCAACGTTAGCAGAGGTGCCATGGACATAGATCAACAGGTAAACAACTGTGGATTCCTAGGAATTCAAGCGCACCCTCTTTAACTGAGAAGTTTCTAATTTTGTCTGGTTCTCTGCTTTGAGGTGGGATGATACATTATTGGACTCTGTGAAACAACATAATGACCTTGACCAAAGTAAATATGCAGTCCTTTCAATTACATTAGACTCAGACATGAAGTAAGTCCTTGACAACCCCCTCTGACAAAAAAGGAAAAGACTTAAGGATCTCAAACAGCCAAACTCAAGACTTAAAAATGAGGCTAGAGATGAAAAAAAATGACTTTTTAATCTGCTTCCTTTGTTCTGTTTGCTAATACACTATGAAAATTACAGGTTTCTAATTCTTAATCTATAATTTTGAAATCCACAAAGATCTTTTAACTAGAACTTTTTATATATGTTTAGCAACTAAATGGTGACAACTGAACTCTCCTTAGACTGTTCATGGTTTTTCTTTGGGATAATGTTGGTTGTAGCTTGGTTTTGGTTTCAAGGCAGAAGCTAACTATGGAGCCCAGGTTCAATAGCTGAACTCCTTCTGTAGCCCAAGCTGTCTTCAGACTCCAAAGCTATTCTTCTGCCTCAAGTTCCATAATGCTGGGTTACAAGCATGCACCACCATGGCTGGCTATTTATATTTTTTATCTTAATGTGGGTTTTCATTTTGCTGCAAATCACTAGAGTCAGAACCCCAGAATCAAATTCTGAAGTTCAGCTGCTTGCCAGCTCCGAGATTTGGCATGGCTGTGTGACCCTGGGCCTCATCTCACTCCTCTGCAACAATGAAGACAGTGGTAGAAGCCCTTTAGAGGCCTGTACAGAGCTAAAGAAGATCATGTTTGCAAAATCCTCAGCCCAGTGGATAGTAGTGAACACTCAACAAACAGCCACAAATATCGTAAGACTATTCAAGTACAAGTTTTTTTTAATTCAAGGAAAATAATAGTTCAATAAGGATTTAGTCAGAAAAAAATGAAATTACTCAAGATTATTAACAGCAGAATGACATTCAGTATAGAGAATCAGAGGCATGTGGAGAAGTATGAAGGGTGAGAGAGGCCAAAACTTTCCAGTAATTCCACATAAGCTGTGGCTTCTCTTAGGAAGCAACTGCAGCCAGATCAGAAACCCCAGCAAATGGCAGATCATCATTGCCCTCGTTATCACTGCCCATGCCATGTCTGCGCTGCATTGTAGAAGGTGATGGCTGTCAGGGATGTGTGCTGGTGTTCTGGGGTCTAGTTAGCTTCATCTCAAAAATGTATATCTACCAAACCCCTCATGCCCTCTGCTGCAGAAACAATGGTATATCCTTGTGCCTTCCAGATGCCACGGGGGCTCTATCCCTTATCAGAACTATATTGCTGAGGAACGTGAGGAATCACAGCTCCTGAGTGCCCAGCTTTTCTGATTCACCCAACACCCAGGATATAGTCACTGAGTGAAACAGCTTATACTGGTAGAGTAGTTTGTTTGCTTCTTAAAGTGCTGGGGTGCAAACCTGGGCCCTCATATGCTAAGCAAGCACAGTCCCAGCCTTCAGCCCCACTGTAGGACTTTCCATAAAAGTTCTGGGAGTAAGGTACTTCTTGATGTGTCTTCAGCTGCACAGGTAGAGACCCAAGGCTCTGTATTCCACACCTAGAGTGATGGCTAAAGGAAGATAATTGCCAGTCAAGGAGTTTGTGTGTCAAATGAAGAAATGTCTTGCTATTACATATTCCATTTAATATTCCATGATCAAATAACTCTCTCAAAAAACTCTCATTCTTTTTATATTATTACTTTCTAATTGCCTTCCTTCAAGTTGACTCATTCCTATGTAAATAAGTTTATAGAGAATTTTTTAAAAATATATCTAAAGTAAAATGTAAACCAAAATAGTAGAGAACACAAATGTCATGTCATATAAATGGAGAATAAAAATAAAAACGAACACACTGAAAATAAAATAACATTAAAACGAGCTAGTAAGAGGGCTCTGAGATTCATGCCTACTCCCCTTGTTGAAAAGGGAGATTACTATGTGTTAGAAATGTTGGTTGTACTAACAACAAATATCCTATCACCAATCAAGACTCGAATGAAATCATGATCCATGTCTTAGTTAGGGTTTCTATTGCTGTGAAGAGCAATAGACCATGACCACAGCACTCTTATAAAGGAAAACATTTAATTGGCACTGGCTTACAGTTTCAGAGGTTAGTCCATTATCATCATGGTGGGACATGGCAGCATACAGGCAGACATGGTGCTGGAGAAGGAGCTGAGAGTTATCTTGATTGGCAAGCAACTGAAGGAGACTGAGTGGCACACGGGGCAGAGTTTGAGCATATGAGACCTCAAGGCCTGCCTCCACAGTGACACATTTCCTCCAACGAGGTCACACCTACTTCAACAAGGCCGCACCTCCCAATAGTGCCACTCCTTAGGGGCCAAGCATTCAAACACATGAGTCTATGGGTCCCATTCCTATTCAAACCACCACAATCCATGAAACACCAAGCCTGTCACTAGGAGAGGTAATGGTGTTTAAAGCCTTACCCATCTTCCCTACCACAGTAGGTCATACCCTACATTTCAAGCAGCACACTTTCTGCCACTTCCAATTTACTACCTTAGCAAAGGGTCAGGATATTTAGTGATGCAATTTCAGAAACTACTCAGAAGCTGAGCTTTGAGTTATGTCACTATGCTTTCCTCATGCTTATCTCAGCCACAAGCAATATTGTTACTGTCATTGAACTGAAATTCATGTGATTTAATGATATGGGATGTACTTCTGTATATGTGTTGCTTTTATTGGTTGATGAATAAAGTTGTTTCGGCCAATGACTCAGCAGAGTAAAGTCAGTTGGGAAATCCGAACAGAGATATAGAGAGAGTAGGTAAAGTCAAGGAGGAGCCATGTAGCTGCCAAATGATAAGGACACGCTGGAACATTACCCGGTAAGCCACAGCCTCATGGTGATACACAAAATAATAGAAATGGGTCAATTTCAGATGTAAGAGCCAGTTAATAAGAAGCCTGAGTGAATAGGCCAAACAGTGTTGTAATTAATATAGTTTCTCTATGATTATTTGGGTCTGGACGGCCGGGAAACAAACAAGCAGCCTCCATTTACAACATAAAATCAACGATTTCAAGCGTACTCAGTAGTGCTCCTGTGCAGCCATGATATTGTATGGCTGCTTCCTCCCGTTCCCAAATTCTTTCTTTACTCCAAAAGAAACCCTGTACCCCATACTCATTAAACCTGTACTCTCATTTCCCACTCAAACATAGATCCTGGCAACCACTAATCTACTTTGTTTCTATAGAGACCCCTGAATATTCTATATAAATGCAGTCCTATGATATAAGACCTTGTGTCTATTGTTTCTTTTGCTAACATCCCTTTGGAGTTCATACAAATTATAGCATGTATTGATATTGCCTTTATGTAGATAATTATACATATCACAGTTGGTTAGTATGGCTGACCATTTAGGTGTTCCCACCTTTGAGCTATCATGAAAATTGTTATTATAAAATGCATGTATTTGCTTGAGTAATTATTTTTCATTATTTCAGGAATATGCTTAGGAGTGAAATTGCTGGTCCTATTGTAATTCTCTGTTTAAGGAGGTACTTTTTAAGGAGGCACCAAACTGTTTTTAGAATGGCTTGCAATCCCACCAACTGTGCACAAGGGTTCCAATTTCTCCACATTCCCCATAAACACTTGTTATTTTCTGTTTTCATGATTATAGCCATCCCTGTGAGCAGGAAGTGGTATCTTGTGGTTTGATTTGCATTTCCCTAATAACAAATAATGCTGATTATCTTTTATGTGCATATTAGTGCTCTGCATAAATTCTTTGGAAAACTGTCTATTCAGGTCATTCGATCATTTTTTTAATTGGGTTGTTTAAATTTTTTTATTGAGTCATAAATGTTTTTTATAGATCCTCTTATCACATGTATGATTTGCAAATATTTTATCCCAGTCAACAGTTTTCTATTTCATTTTTATTGCTAATGTCCTTTGGTAAACATATTTTTAAATTTTTCTGATGTTCAATTTATCTAATTTTTTCTTTTATTGTATTTTTACCATCACTTTTATTTGTCTATTGCCAATCCAAAGTAATGAATATCCCTGTGTTTTCTTTTTAAAGTTTTATTATTTAGGCCCTTATATTAATATAAAATTTTAAGCTATATAAAAGCTATATAATTTTCATAAAAATAAGGTGAATCCATTGACCCAGATTAACTTTATATCCACAAGAATTTACCCAGCCTTGACACTGTTTCTTTAATAAATGAGTTTGGTTAGTCAAGAATATGAACAAATAACTATAGTGGGTTCTACTGCAATCTGTATTTATATTTATTCACATCATATAAACTCCTATGCACAAGCAGGAAGTATACAAGAAGTGTCATGAGAAAGGGCTGAGGCCAGACACTGAACCACCAGTTTATGAGATGAAAGGCAGTAGAATTGTAAACAATAACCATCTCAGATGTGTTGAAGGAGTTTCTGTCCCACCTAATCCCACAGCCATTCAGTCCCAACAAAACACACAGAGGCTATATTAATTACAAACTGTTTGGCCTATTAGCTCAGGCTTATTATTAACTAGCTCTTACAACTTAAATTAGACCACAATTCTTGTCTGTGTTAGCCACGTGGCTTGGTACCTTTTATCAATGAGGCATTCTCATCTTGCTTCCTCTGTGTCTGGGTAGCGATTGCAGACTGAGCCTTTCCTCTTCCCAGAATTCTCCTTGTCTGGTCACCCTGCCTATACTTCCTGCCTGGCTACTGGTTAATCAGTGTTTATTAAACCAGTACAAGGGACAAATCTTTACAGGGTCAAAGAGCATTATTCCACAGCACAGATGCATCTAATTAGCAAAGCTGGTTGGTGACCAACACCGGTGTGCTTCATGGGTTCTGATTCTGCATTAGCCTCTTTGTCTGCATTTGTCCTCTCCACCCACCCAGTATGACTGTCAACTATTTCCAGAGTCCTAGGCCTTCTTACGTCACTCAGAAAAAGCAGTCAGCTCCCAGCCAATGTTTGCCCGTCTGGGCTCTGGTATGAAATGAGCCCCACCCCTGCATGGATATCAGTGAACACAATGTAAGCTCATTCTAGTCACTGTCTTCTTCAGGCATTGCCAGTTGGAGTTGAGTGTCTTCCACAGGAGACATATGGTTCTCAAATGGTAAAGTTGGCAAATGACAAAAAGAAAGAAAGAAAGAAAGAAAGAAAGAAAGAAAGAAAGAAAGAAAGAAAGAAAGAAAGAAAAGAAAAGAAAGGAAAAAGGGGTAAGGAAGGAAAGAAGGAAGGAAAAGAAGAGAAGAGAATTAAGGAGCCAGAATAATGCTTCCCAAGGTCACTGACAAGGTCTTCACAGAAGAGATGGGATTACCCAGTCACATGGCAGAAGAGTGTTAAGGTCCATTTTTTTTAAATAAAAAATAGAGATTAATATCCATTTTAACTGGACCGCTGGTGTCAGGTAAAAATTAGTAAACCTATGAGGGTAACTTGAGAGCACATCATGGACCGCTGCAAATGCCTGAGTAAGGAGTTTAGAATTAGTTCGCTAGGCAATAGAGAGAAAAAAGAATATGACTTACTCTCTGGGAAAGATAAAATTGCTCTAAAACTGGTGAAGTATTATTTTCAATTCACTAAATTCTGGATCTTGATATTCAATAAGCTATAGTCATTGCTCATTCGATCAACAAATGTTTATTGAGTACTTATCAAGTGCTCATCTGTATCGTTCTGTATGGGCAGTGGCTGTTTCTTTGATGGTGAATAAAACAGTAAAACTGTCACTCTTGTGGAACTTGTAGGGGGTGAAGAACTATCCCATGAAATCAGAGGATGGTATTTTATCTGCTTTGGAAAGTGTTAAATTCTGGGCTGTGTAGTCAGACTTTCCTCTGGGCCACCAGCTCACAAATAATGACACAGAGAATTATTATTAATTATGAAAGCTTGACCTTAGCTTAGGCTTGTCCCACTAGCTCTTAGAACTTAAATTGGCCCATATTTCTATTAATCTATGTTCTACCATGTGGATTTACCTCTCTTCAATCTTTCACTTCCTGTTTCCTCTCTGGGTCTCCTGGTGCCTCCCTCGTACACCTAGATTCCTCTTCCTACTTCCTCTCTCTTCCTGGAAGTCCTGTCTATACTTCCTGCCTACCTATTGACTGTTCAGCTCTTTATTAAACCAATCATAGCACTATATCGTCACACAATATACAAATATCCCACAACAGGGTTGACATTTTAGTGGAAAACAGAGCAAAAAAAACACGGCCAGCCAACCGTTAGTAACCATTACTATGGCAGCTGAGATACCAAGCTCTCCAAGAGAAATCGCTCTAGCCCTAACTGAATGATACAGTGAGACAATTTAAAGGTCTTCTTTACCTCAGACTCCACAAAACCATTTAAAAAATGGACAACTCTTATCCAAATGCTAGACACAAATACTTTCATTTTAAAAAAAATTTAAAGCAAAGGCTGGCAAGATGGCTCCACAGGTAAAGCGACTTGCTGCCAATTCTGATGACCTGAGTTCAAGCCTAATTTCCTGACACTACCATCATGGTTACATGTTACACACAGACACACACACGAGAGAGAGAGAGAACACGCCAGGCTAACCAGGTACCTCACTGGGTAAATGTTCATGCTGCCAATCCTGAGGACTTGATTGTGATCCTTGAGAAATATAATAGAAGGAAGGAAAGAACCGACTCCTGCAAGCTGTCCTTTCGCACACAGAGTAGATAAATGTAATTTAAAATCTTTCCCTCCCCTGCCTTCCCTTTTGGCTTTCAACCAGGCCTATTGAGTACACGAGAGCCAGGACTTAGCACATCTGTAAGCCAGGGCTCAAGAGTGCAGTTCTTGGGAGGCTGAAGCAGAAAGTGCTCAAGTTCAAGGATAACCTGGGCTACATAGTGAAACCGTGTCTCAAACAAAAAAGGCAACAACAACCATAAACAAAATCTATTTAGGATAAATTTCACACTAATGATTCTTACATATCAAAATTACCAATACAGAAGGTTTAAAGCTGTGTTTCTCCGTCCCAGCAGGTGTTTCCTGATGTTTAAATCTGACCATGTGTTTTACCTGCCCAATTGTAGGTTCAAAATAAAGCCCATGTAAAGTTGTCCATCAATGACTGGAGGGGCTAAGCGGTGGTGGCACATACCTATAATCCCAGCACTCGGGAGGCAGAGACAGGCGGATCTCTGTGAGTTCAAGGCTAGCCTGGTCTATAGAGCTAGTTCCAGGACAGGCTTCAAAGCTACAGAGAAACCTGACACAGAAAACAAAAAAGACTAATGTATTGAGTAAATAATTCAGAGAAAGTCCAGGAGGACTTTTGCTGGCAATCTTTTATTAAAAGCTAGTCTGCTGGTCTCCAACAAAGACTTAGAACATGTGCCTCTTGCCCCGTATATCCTTCCCAGGTTTCATGGCATATTAGAAGTTCATTTATTTGCCATCTGGCCAGAAGACACTCCAGAGAACCATTGGTGTGTATTGTGTGTCACTTGCATTATTCTGTGGAATTTATGGGAGGCCCATAATGCTCAAGATAAGGAAGAAACATTTCCACGGTAGAAAAATAAAACACAGCCGTGGTAATCATATATCATCTGTTTAACTTTGCTACCTGGAAAATACCAAGATAATCTTTGAAATAATTCATTTCTAAATATCCAGAGGAGAAAAGGAGAAGTACTAAGGGGCAATAATGCAGATCTGAGCATGCTGTGCAAATGCAGTTTAATTTCCGTATATGATGTGGGGGCAGGCTATGCTGGCAGGGAAGGAGAGCTAGCTGTCAATAACTCTCTTCAATAGGTGCCAATATGACATTACTGCCAATAAGCTGAGAAGACGCCATCCAGCTGAAGGGTGACTAATTTCAGATATATGTGTGATACCCACATCAAGCCATTCCCCGAGGAACAGTCCTTTCCAAAGAAGAGTTCGAGATCAATCTTTTCAAATGCTGCAGAATCTAGAGGAAAGGAACAAACTGGCAAAAAACTTCTATTTTCTCTTCTATTATATCAAGATTGTGAAATACAACAAAATTTGCCCTGGTAGACAAACTTAAAATAGTGACTGATCTATTTAAAACTAGTGGCAGCCCCTCGTGTCTTGTTTCTGTATAGATAATGCTTGAACTCCGAGTGTCTTCCGAGTACAGTACAGAGGATGAACTAAAAGAAACACAACTACGCTGAAGGTTGAAAATAACATTTATTCTAGCCATGTTAAAGCCTATGTTTTTATCTTGGCATTATTATCCTTTAAAAAGAATATTAATCTGAGAAGTCATCTTCAGCAAAATATTTGTTTTATAGTTTTATTTTTTTGGATAATATTTTATTTTTATTTTGTATATCCCAGCCTGACCTCAAATTCACCACGTAGCCAAGGATCACCTTTAACTTCTGATCTCCTTGGCTCCACTTCCGAAGTGCTGAATCCAGGCCTGTGTTACCTGCCTGGTTTTATGGTGATCAGTCAACTGAACTACATTTGGTTTGTCATTGTTTATTGTTGCTTTGATTTTGTTTTTAAAAGATTTATTTATTTATTTATTGAGGTATACTGTGCTCTGTCCACATGTTTTGCACGAGAAGAGGGCATCAGATCTCATTATAGATAGTTGTGGGCCACCATGTGGTTGCTGGGAATTGGACTCAGGACCTCTGGAAGAGCAGTCAGTGCTCTTAACCTCTGAGCTGTCTCTCCAGCCCCATTTGTTTTTAAATAAGCAGAAAATTCAAATTAAAAGTGTGTGCATATGTGTTTATATACACCCAAACCTAAGAGTTCCTGTCCTCCTTGTGTCTAAAAGAAGAATCTGGTGGAGACAGGGTGCTGGGCATGGAGAACTCTCATCTGACATCTGAGTTTCACTTCCCCTTGGCATTTTCTGTGGTTGGCAGTACTGCTCTGCAAACACTTCTGACTTTCTCTTGTTCACAGATGGTGAGACCACTTGCTAGCCACCTTAGGTTGGAGTGGTACCCTGTCTGCTCTGTTGTGAACAGAATATGGCATATGTGACTTCTTATGCAGAAGACTGAATGGTAGCATGAAACTGTCCAGAATATTCTCTGTCACAACAACCAGCCATGCTCCAGATGGTTGTGGGTCTCTCACCACCAATGAGAGAACAGTGTGGAGCAGAAAACCTCAATTATCTTGCAATGACTATTCTAAATTATAGCATAAAGAAAGCCCCAATCTTCTTTGCTGCTAAAATTTTGGGGCTGATTGTTAGCATTGCAGAGCTTAGCCCACCCTGACTACAACAGGGTTCTTATAATCAGTAATATCATGATCCTTATTATTAACTTTCCCTAACACTGGTATCTCAACATTCATACACATAGACACACAAAAACAAACAAACAACAACAAACCCAAAAAAACCTTCTTAAGTTCCTGTTGACATACTTGATAAACATTGAAACTTTAAAGTGACATAAAGGAGGCTGGAGAGGTAGCTCAGCAACCAAGAGAACTTGCTGCCTTTCTCTTCTCACCTTCCCATGTATTTCAGTTCCTCAGTTTTTGTTGTTGTTGTTCCCAGTTCTAGAAGAAAACACCACAAAGGTCAGAGATTTTGTTAACATTGAAAGCTTTCATTGTCTGACTTAGAGTAATATCTGGCATACAGTAAGCCTCTTCTGAAGATACTTCCTTAAACTTTTCAAATTTAGCGTACGATGCAATGGGGTTCATCATGATGTTTCTATACATGTAGATCATTGTACTTGGCTCATAATTATGCCCCATTACCATTATCTTTTCTTTTCTCCCCTCAAACATTTTATCTTGACGTAACTTCAAACAGAAAATTGACAGGGGAAAAATTTCAAAGAATTCCTGTAGATTCCTTATTCAAATTCAACAGAGTCAACATTTTAATGCATCAGCACCCCCGCCTCTGCTTTGTTTTCTGCAGTTGGGGTGGCAGGCATTGAAGTTGTTTTTAAACAGGATCTCAAGTTATCCCAGGCTAGTCTTTAAACTTGCAGTGTAGCTAAGAATGACCTTAAATTTCTTATCTTCCTGTCTCTACCTTCTAAATGCTAGGATTGTTTTTGTTTTTTTGTTTTTGTTTCTTCTTGAAAAACAGATATTAGGGGGTGAAAGCTGAAGGTCAGAGAAGCAGAGCAGCCGCCACTAGTTCTTAACTCTACAAACTCCTCAGACCGAATTGGGTATCCTGTCTCTACATGTCCCCAGACTAAATGCCTTGAGTCCCTGTCTCCTCCCACCTTATATTCCTCTCTCCGCCCAGTCATATCCCTTTCTGTCTCCACCTCCCAAGTGTAGGCATGTGACTCCCAAGTACTGGGATTAAAGTGTGAGCCACCACCTCCTGATTCTGTTTTTTCTATCAGACTGAAAAAAAAAATCTCAGGTATCCTAGGGTGGCCTTGAACTTGCAGAGCTCCGTCTGCCTCTGCCTTCTGAGTGCTGGGATTAAAGGCGTGCGTCACCATTGCCTGGCCTCTATAGCTAATTAGTGGCTCGCTCCACACTCTGATCCTCAGGCAAGCTTTATTTGTTATAGCACAAACAAAATATCACCACAGTCGAATAAGCAGCTCATATTCAAATCCCTTGTCCCAGTAAGGTGTGTTGTTATGTTTTGAGACAGGGTCTTGTGATGAAGCCCAGGTTGGCCTCCAACTCACAATCCTCCTGCCTCAACTTCCCAGCTGCTGAGATTACAGGCATGTGTCACTGCACTTGGCTTTTAATAAGGCCTTTTAAACAAAATTTCCCTCCAGGAGTCAATCCATAACAACGCAATGAATTTAGCGGTTATGCTCCTTCAGTGTTCTTAAGCCTGGGATGTTCCTTGGCCTTTCTCTTATGTCATTCATGTTTGGAGAAGGCAAGGTTATGATGTTTTAGAAAGGCCCATCCACATAGGCTTGTTTGATAATATATCATTATCAGATTATATGATAAAGAATCCATGAGCAGATTACTATCAATCGTGGTTTTCTAAGCACATCGTTGAGATCACTTTGATAAGTACCTCTTCTTGGCACTCACAGGTCCTCTCTAGTCCCTCACTTATAATGCCAGAACTCTCATGCCAAGGGATTCCTGGCAGCACCCAAGCTGCTTCCTTCCAACTTCCACCCCTAGCTCCACACAAAATGCCATGTTTATTTTTCTCTATTGCCCAGGAGCTCATCCCCAGACAACTTCATGTTTGTTTTATTTCATTTTTATTTTTTATTTACTTATTTATTTTTGGTTTTTCAAGACAGGGTTTCTCTGTGTAACAGTCCCAGCTGTTCTGGAATTCACTTTGTAGACCAGGCTGGCCTTGGACTAACAGAGATCCGCCTGCCTCTGCCACCAAGTGCTGGGATTAAAGGCGTGCACCACCACCGCCGACCACAACTTCATACCTGTATAGCAAAATTGAGAAAGAAATCCAGCCCTTATGGCTTCCTGAAGGCTAGTTCCTAATGCTTGCAAGACTAGAAGACAGTTTCCTATTTTAGGGGAGACCTAGAAGTTATCACACACAGTAAGGTAAGACTTTACCTTGGACTGTCCATCACTGTCACCATGTGACTGCCCAATCAACATGGCATGGCCCATACAGTGACAGAGATCAGAGACAACTTCTTACTCCAAAAGACAGACAGACAGACAGACACACACACACACACACACACAGAGAGAGAGCAAGCGAGAGAGAGACAGAGACAGAGAGAGCTTAAAGAAAGACTAATGAGGGTTTCCTGTTATTCAAAGGAAGGCCTGACTGCCCTTAACAGCTTCTCTCTTCCATAGACAGCAGTCAATGGAGAGATGCACAGCCAGGCCAAATGCTAAGACTAAGCTATCTAATATCTAGCCCTAAACAGAACACCTGAATTAACCCCATCACCACTAGGGCCCAGGGAACACTGCAGAAGGGAAGGCAGGAAGAAAATGGAGGAGCTGAAAGATGGAGTGCTGTGAAACGTCGTCTTCTAGAAAGGACATGGCTATTGCCATCATGAGCCCCTAGCAGTGTAGTTACCTTTAGGAAACCTACACAATATTAAGCCAGCCAACATTCTGGCATGGACGGAGTAGGAGACCTCCAGGTGCCACTCCTTACTGAGGAGCTGTTGGCAGCAGATCGATTCTGAAGGAAGAAGAATCATTCTACGTAGGGTATGGCCACTGGTAGGTTCCCATATTCCAATGGATGGCCCTACACCCATGCACATATAGGCAGGACTAACTGGACTTAATGGATAGACATGAAGCTGGGAGGGAGCATGCTAGTAAGTTGGAGAGAAAAACAGAAGGTAAATACTATCATGTTTCATTGTATATATGTATGAAATTCCAAAAATCAGGAAAAAAATATAACCACTTTCTTTAGGGCTAGAATACTCAAAACTAGAAAGTTCAAAATGTAGAGATATATGTGTCCATGATCAGTGATTAATAACATTCACTTTTTTCACATCTATTAAAGAAATATCCATAGGTAAAATATGCCCACAGGTAAAGACAAATTAAGTTTTCATTGGCTATTAGTCAAGAACTCATTGGTCTGAGTCAAAGGCTGAGAGTTGACTGCATTGATCATCCTCTTCTCCCTTCCTGGGATGTTATAGTGACATCAGCATCATGTCCAGGCAAAATAATACAGTTCCCAACCTTCCTTCAGAGGAATGGCTAATGGAGTACAAACAAAGCATAGATTCGAGCTTCTTGTTTATTCTGGCCTTTCTCCCTCTTTGAATCAGAAATGCAGACGCTCTAATGAGTCCTGTAGCAAGCATTCCACCTTGCAGGAGTTCTCAGCATATGAAAACAGAAACACAAGAAAGGTGTTATTTACAACAGTGTGGTACCACACTGTACCAGATGGCTTACCCTTGGTTACTGTAACACCTGAGAAACCATTTTATACTGTAACACCATTTTATCTTGTTCTTAATGACTGTTAGTTCAGTTCTTAAACCAAATCTTAACTTACAGAATTGTTGGTTATATGATTTTGATGTGCCTTTCTCATAAATATGAATGTTTATACTATATTTATGACCATCGGGGACATTGCCTTTTGAAACCTAACAAACATGTAGGAGAAACTAAGGCAATTAAAGGTATTATAGCAATGCTCATTGTTTGATTTTATGTTTTATTAATGAGTTACCAAGATGCTGCTGTGAAAAACTTTTCTCAGTGATTCTAACTTTTTCATAGATGTCTATTCATTTCCTTATTTCTTTAACAATACTTTGCTAGGCAGGAATTCCACCATCAAGCAATAGTCCCAGCTTCACGTTTAAAAAAAGAAGATTTAATTCCTAAAAGTATTTGTTGCTTGTACTGATTGTGAAACATGTTATGTGTGCTACATCACAGACGATCTTCGAGTATATGTGCTCATTAAAAAAAAACCAGTCACAGGACAAACACTCCATAATCCTGTTAGATAAGGTACCTAGAGTTGGCAGATTGATAGAAACAGATGGTAGAGTACTAAGGACTAGATATGGGGCTATTGTTCAGAGGTGGGGTTATTATTCAGAGGTGGGGTTATTGTTCAGAGGTGGGACTATTGTTCATATAAATGTAAACATCAATCTCGCTAGTAATATAATATATATTGTGTTCATTTTCAATAAGTGGCAAAACTGTATGTATACCAGAGAATTATTTTTAAATAAATATCTTTCATTATCAGTAAATACTTCATTTGTATGATGTCTCAGGGTTTCTATTGCTGTGATAACATTGTGACCAAAAGCAGCTTGGGAGGAAAGGGCTTATTTCAACTTACAGTTCCACACCAGTCTATCACTGAGGGTAGTCAGGTCAAGAACTCAAACAGGACAGAAGCCTAGAGACAAGAGGTGATACAGAGGCCACAGAGGAATGCTACTTAGTGGCATTAGCCCAGGTGTGGTATTGTCCATAGTCCCATATCAATCATCAATCAAGAAAATGCACCATGGGCTTGCCTCCAATCATCCAGAGGTGGACTGGTTTCCAGGGCATCTCTTCCTGAACTGAAAGGGTCAGCCTCATCACCCATTCAGAAAGTCCATGAAGAATAGCAATATAATCGCCTTTAAAACAGTTCCACAAGTCTTCACGGAAAGGAGCGTCTCCAACTGCTCAGAGGCAGGAACTGGCTGTGGTGGTGGCCCTTCTCACAGTGGTATGGCCATTTGCTGGGTGTCACCACACCAACCAATTCATAAAATTTGAAAACCTCAGTAAGACACAGAACATAGAAAACAGAAAGCATTTGAAGAAATAGTGCCCCAAACTGCCCAACTATGCTGGAAACTATGCTCGTCTACTCACTGAAGAAGTTGTTCACCCAGAACCCTAACTAGGATGAACTCAAGAGTTCCTTCTCTAAAGACAGATCATCACCTGACTGCTCATCCAGAACCAGGAGGCCAGAAAGCAGTAAGATACCAACAGAAGAGCATCAGCAAGGAACACGCTACCCAGAAAACTATACTTCAGAATCCAACAGAAATCAAGTCATTTCCAGATAAACAAGAAGTGAACTTGTCTGTAGTTGACCTGAGCTCAAAGCAACACTAAAGAGAAACTGAAGTGGGGCTGAGGCGATGACTCAGTGGCTAAAACGTTTGCTGCACAAACACAAGGCCTAAAGTTTAGATCACTGGCACCCACATATAAACCTGACAGATATGGTGGTCTGAGGAGCAAACAGGCAGTCCCTGGGGCAAGTCAGCTAGTTAGGCTAATTAAATCTTCAAGCTCCAGGGTCAGTGAAAAACCTTCCCTCAATAAAGTAGGTAGGTAACAATTGAGGAAGACACCTGCATCAAGCCCCAGCCTCCACTTTCATGTGCATACATGTACACACATGAACATGCAATATACATATCATGTACACACAAAAAAGCTGAAATAGAAAGATACTAGTAATTTTTTAAAATTGTAGTGATTTTTATTAAGCTCTACATTTTTCTCTGCTCCCCTCCCTGCCTCTCTCCTCCCCTTCAACCCTCTCCCAAGGTCCCCATGTTCCCAATTTACTCAGGAGGTCTTGTCTTTTTCTACTTCCCATATAGATTAGATCTATGTAAGTCTCTCTTAGGGTCCTCATTGTTGTCTAGGTTCTCTGGGATTGTGGTTTGTAGGCTGGTTTTCTTTGCTTTATGTTTAAAAACCAGTTATGAGTGAGTACATGTGATAATTGTCTTTCTGTGTCTGAGTTAGCTCACTCAAAATGATTTTTTCTAGCTCCATCCATTTGCCTGCAAAATTTCAAGATGTCATTATTTTTTTCTGCTGTGTAATAGATACTAGTAATTTAAATCCACATGAAGAAGTGTAGCTTACCAAAAAAAATTATATGGATAGATATGCAGGTGATACAAATATACTTTTGTTTCTAGTTTTTTTCCTTCTGTCTGGCTTTTAATTCAGCTGCATAAACAACAATTTGGGTCTGTGTTGCTACATGAACGCAATGAATAAAAATGTACTTTATCTGATTATAATAATACAAAGGAAGGGGAAAGGTTACACATACAAAAAAGAAAAGATTTTGTATACTATAAAAATTAATTTGTTATTAATCTGAACTACATTGCTATAAATTAAAATGCAATTTTAATCTACGAGGCAAGCAGTAAGAAAAAAATTTCGTTAAGCAATAACAAGGAAAATAAAATCATGCACTAGAAAATATCGACTTAACACAATAGAAGGCAATGACAGAGACAATTAAGAATACACCACTCCGTGAGATGGAACCGTAATTGACACTGCTCAGGTGGCCCAGACTCTAAGACTAGCTAGGCCAGGGAACTAGGGGAAAACCAAGTACTATTGTTCTGCTAAAGGAACATAATAAAATGACTCCTAATGACACTCTGCTATGCTCACAGATCATCCATCATCGAAAAAGTTTCCTCGTGCAACAGATGGGAACAGACATAGACCCATGACTGGACAATGTGCAGGGAGTGAAATGTGCAGGCTCAGGGAGCTAAATGACAAGGGAAGTGGGAAGATCGGAGGACTCTGGACTCAGAGCTAGGGAGCCTGCATGGGACCGACCTGGGCCCTCTGCATGTGGGTGACAGCTGTGCAGCCTGGTCTGTTTGTGGGGCCCTAGCAGTGGGATCAGGACCTGTCTCTGGCACATGAGCTGGCTTTTTGGAACCCATTCCCCCGCACAGGGATGCCTCACCTAGCCTAGACGCAGGGGGCGGAGCTTGTTCCTGCCTCAACAGAAGATGAATGCTTTGTTGACTCCCATCAGAGGCCCGAGGGGAATGGATGGGGAAAGGGTTCACAGGAGGTGGGTGGAGGGAAAGGGAAGAGAGGAAGGAGGGGAAACTGGTGAACACATGAACTCACAGAAGCTGTGGCAGCGTGAACCAGGGCTGTGCAGATCCAAGCCAGATGGGGGACCAGCACTGATAGGGCAAGTGGACATGATCTCTCATCCCTAATCAGAAAGCTGTCTCCAATTGACAACTTCTTTCAAAGGAAAAATTAGTTTTCGCCAATAGAGTCTCATTGGTTATACAAATCACTTTGCAGGGTAGGCCCATTCCCAGCTGTGGATGGCCAACACAAGTGAACTCAATGGTATCTGGGGAGATTGGGGGGGAGTCTCATATTGCTTTGTGTTGGCATTAAAAAAAAACTTATGGGTCTTTTGCTTGTATATTATGATTTTCAATTGTGTGTCTTTATGGTGTGTGTTTATGTTTCTTGTGCTGTCTGTCTTGCTTTCTTTAGTCTGTTTTTGGTTTTGCCAGTTTATTTTCTAAAAAGAGAGAAAGAAGCCATGAAGATGGAAGGGCACAGGGTTGAGGAGGACATGGGAAGAACTGAGGGAAGGGAAACTGTGATCAGAATATATTGTATAATTTTTTTAGTAAAAAAAATATTTAAAAAGTAGCAAGAAAAATAGAAGTGTGCTCTAGAAAATAGCTGCTTAACACAACAGAAGGCAATGGTGGACACAAGAACAGGAATTCACTAAGCAATAGAAATAAACAGCAAAGCAGTATATATAAATCTTACATAACTAGTAAGTACACTAGATGTAAAAGAATTAAAACTCTAATTAAAAGGCAACAAAGACTAGTAAGATGGATTAAAAATAATCACAAACCAGACATTTGTGGTCTATAAGACACACTCTTGAGATTAAAAAATACATCCAGATTGAAGCTAAAAGGAAGGAAAAAAATACTTATGCAACTAATCGAATGAGACCTTGAGTGACTATACTAATAGCTAACAAAATGAACTTTCATAGAAAATCTTTAGGAGGAACAAAGAAAGATATTTTATAATGATAATAATAAAAGTATCACTTCTTTTACATTTTAAGAAAATACAGTAACAATAAATGTAATTTGCACCAAAGAACAGAACCCCAAAGTACATGAGAGGAGAAATAGATTAATTCAACAATAGCAGACAGCGTCACTACTCCATTTTCAATAGACAGCATATCAGCAAATAAAAACAAGACATAAAAACATTATAAACGAATATGGCCATGTAAGGTCACACATGTGTACAATCCTAGCATTTGGAAGGTAGAAGCAGGGGATTGAGGATTCAAATTCATCCTTGGCTACATAGTGAAGTTGAGGGCAGTCTGAGCTACATAAGACTGTGTATTAAAAAACAAAAATTAACAGAAAACCTCTTGTAATTCATGAGTATAAAAATTAAATTCCATTAAAAGTGACCCAAGGACTAAAACGGACATTTCTCCAAGAAAATGGAAAATGGCTAATAGACACAGGAAAATGCAAATTTAAAAATATAACCGAAATTTTAAAATGTTTTTATTATACATACACACATACACACGGGCACCATAGCATACATGTAGAGATCAGAGGACCTCCTGTGCAAGTCAGTTTTCTTCTTCCACCTTGTGCCTTGGGATTTGACTCAAGTCACCCGGCTTGGCAGAAAGTGCCTTTACCTAGTAACTATCTCACCAGACCCAAAACAATTTTTTCGTTTTGTTTTTGTTTTTCAAGAGAGGGTTTCTCTGTAGCTTTGGCGCCTGTCCTGGAACTCACTCTATAGACCAGGGTAGCCTTGAATTCAAAGAGATTTGCCTGTCTCTGCCTCCGGAGTGCTGGGATTAAAGGCATGTGCCACCACTGCCCAGCCAACAATTTTTTAAAAAAAACAAAATAATCAGTGCTAACAAGGATGTAGAGGGACTGGAACCTTTATGCGCTATTGGTAGGGTGTAAAATAGTACCATTGCTTTGGAAAACAGCCTTGCACATTCTCAAAAAGTTCAGCCCAGAGCTGCCATCTTACCCAGCTGTTCCAGACCTGAGCATACACACAAGAAAAATGAGAAGACATCTTCACACAAAATTTTGTACATTAATATTCATAACAGCAATGTCCTCTATGCCCAAAGGCTGAAAACAACCCAAATAAATACAGGTCAATGGATCAATAAACAAAATTTGATATGTTCATACAGAGGAATGTTGTTCGTAAGAGGGAATGAAGTTCTGATTCTTGTTATGATGTGGATGAACCTAAAATGCTATACTACCTAAAACAGCCATACTCAAAGACCTCAAGTTAAATGGCTTAATTTTATGAAATATCCATAGTACACAAATCCACAGGGACAGAAAATAAAAATGACTGAAAGAAGTGAGGGACAGGGAAAAGAGAATACGTCCTAATTGTATGCGGTTTCTCTTCAAAGTCATGAAATATTCAGGCAGTAACAGTGACGGCAGATGTGCATTTGTGAGTAGATCACAGCCACTGGACTGCTTGTGTAAAAGTGCAGATTTTCTATTTTGTGAGTTACGGTAGAAATATATTAAAAGGAAAGGTGCGAAATAAAATAGTGACCTGAACACAGTAACTTACCCAGATCATTGCTGTGGGAATTGGGGTATAGCCTAAATCTCAACTTGAGTATCTATAATTTAAACCAAGTTATGATGTAATAGAAGATAAATCCTTAAAATATAATGAAGTTCTAAGAAGTGACCTGATGTGGGTCTCAGGAATGTGGGACTCTCCAGTGAGGACACCATGGTTTCTACCTGCTTTGTCTCAGAGGAAAAATTAACAAAATGATTCTTATAGTTCAATATTATAAAAAAATTAAATATCATTACAAGTGAGCAAAGTATAAAATGGACATTTCTCTAAGAATATGGACAAATGGCCAACAAGCACAATGAATACCATCAAAACCCAGGGATTTTAAATGAATAATTTTTATTGTGTGTGTGTGTGTGCACACGCTCTCTCAGATGGGTACCACAGCACACATGTCCTTGTTCATAATATCTAATCACAGCTTCTGGTGTCTGTTACTGGCATCATTGTTATCTCCAAACTGGATCAAACTGGATGTCACTACCACTCAGAAACCCACAACCTCTCTGGTTCTTTGCTTTAGCTGTTTCCAGTTTAAAGCATCATAATGAAGCTTGCACTGCCCAGGTTAAATGCCTACTCAACATCAGCAAGAGAGCTGGAAGAAAAAGAGGAGGAGGAGGAGGAGGAAGATGGCATTGCTGCATAATGATTTTTCAACTGTTATGATCAATATATAGATAAACTATAGAAAATGTAACGCTTGCAAACTTGAATGGAATTTAAATGTTAACATTCATAATGGAAACAGAAGAATGTGATGGAGAGAGACTGGAAGAAAGGAAAATAGGTAGGAAAGAAAAAAGACCAAGAGACAGTATGTTCATCTGGCAGCAGCAAACTGCGAGTTTCTCTCTATTCCCCATGAAAAGCTTTGGCGGCTTTCTTTTTTCAGTTGGAAATGGCAATAAAGGGCAGAACTGAGAATTTTTCTGTAGCTGTATTAGAAGGAGACTGAGGATACTTAGCTATTATGTAAAGCAGACAATACATGGTGTTCAGTGCTCATAGCTTAATCAGAGTTACAGGGAATGAAGAAAACAAACTGAAAAAGAGAAAGAAATAAGCAAAGATGGCTGATCCCTCCCCCAGGCCGAGAGCAAATGCACAGAGGCAAGAAATGGACCAGTTTGTTTTCCATTATCAACTCTAAGGTACAAACTAACACCTTTAGAGTCACGTGACACTTCCTTGATCTTTCCATATTGCTTGGGGGATTCTTTAGTGGCGATGGACTTTACTGATTATATTCACAGATTAAGACCTATATATGTTCAGATTAATTATTACCTTTTTCATATAATTGAGAGATGTATTTATTTTCAGAAAAACCTCATCTTGATCATTTTCTAATTCAAGTTGCTCTTAGTATTGCTGTCTTGCTTAAATTAAGATCAAATTTCTCAATGAGATTCCAGAATTCTGTTTTGGCTTCAGTAATGCTGATAAAAAGGCTTCTAGAATAAGACTTTTATTGCTTTTTTTTTAAAGACAAGTATGTAAAAATGTGTGTGCGCACATGCATATATGAGTCCGTGTGCAGCCTATATTTCAGCGTATTGTGTCACTCAAAATTGCACAAGTACCAGCCCCTCTCTCAAACCTTCCACCATTCCTCCATGCTCTTTCACCTTTGAACTACAGCCTAGTACCCAGCATCTTCTCTCAGGGTCCTATTTATTGGACCAACTTTGAGGGATCATGTCTGTCCCCGAAAGGTCACCTGGCTTCCCAGTCCTTGTCTAACACTCATAAAGCACTGGGTTCAATTCCTCGCACCACATAACCTGATGTGGTAATGGAAGCCTGGAGGTGGAGGCAGGAGGATTCAAAGTTCAAGGTCATCCATCATTGGCTTCGTATCAAGTTCAAGATTAGCCTGGACTACAGGAAACCCTGTCTCAAAGATTAAACCAACCAAGCAAAACAGTGACCAGAAATGGGCTAAGGAAGACTAAAGCACATGCTGAGTCCAGTGGTGGAGCTGGCTCAGTGACCAAAACAAGAAAGAGGGGCCATCTGAAGCCACTATAATCAGACATCCACCCAGAGGGGCACCTCAGATCCTGGAGCAATGTGCACACTCCCAAACTCAGGGCACCCCAGCCTGTGTGATGATTTAACAACACTGAGACCAAGAGTCAGATCTCAGACTTGTGAAGTGTCTTAAGCCAGGCCAAGTGCAACATCCTATGGCCTCTGGCTCTGACAGAATACCACTGTTAATTTCCATTTGTTCTCCCTTTGAATTTAATAAAGACTACCTTTTATCCTGCTGTGTGAAAGGTGTTCTGTTTACACTGGGTGTGGGTTACTAATGCGGAAAGTCCCACAGACCAGGGTGATGTCATCACAGTGGAGAACCCAAAGGTAGAGTCAAAAAGGAAATTGTTTCATGGGAGACAGACCCTGCTGGCTGGAATGCCACCAATCCTCAGACCTTCTTTCTGATAGTTACCAAACTGTGGAGATAGGGTGGGGGAGGCAGGCAGCAGGATAGCTGTGTGACTTATTTTACAAGCAGGAACAATTCCCTGCTGTTTCTACAGGAAACTGAGATGTGAACATTTCAGGAAGGAAGTAGATTAGAGCAGGAAGCTGAACAGAAACACTGATGCTGCGACCCTAGGAGGCAAGGATATAGGGTAACAGGGTCACAGTAAAGGGTCCATAGAATAATGTGGCAGAGCCTGGAGACATCACACCCATCTTCTGCCCACCTCGGGCACACGGCTGAGCCACATTTCCAGTCCCCTGTACTTATATGGGTTATAAATGAGTTCTGCTTACAGTGAACAGCAGAGATGCATACCGTGCCCAGTCCCAGCCCAGACAAGCCTCCCACGGGTAGTCCTATATGCTCTTTGCCTGCCTAGAGCAATGCTGGAGGTTTAGTATTGAAGATATCATGGGCGGGATGAACTTGAGGACATGGCTGTAGAGTAGAAATACCCATCTAGACTGTACAGCATGAAAAAAAAGCTTTCTCATGTGGTGCTAAGCCAGGAATTTAGGGGTTTGTGGCAGCAGCTTGTCTTACGTCATGATTACTTTTATAACTATGAAGAAAAGAGGCTGGGAAGATAGTTCAGTCACTAAAGCACATGCCTCGCAGCCATGAGGACCTGAGTTGATCCCCAGAATCCAGTACTAGTGATCTCAGCACTTGGTAGGAAGATAGTGGCAGATCCCTGGAGCTTACTAACCAGCTAGCCTAGCCTAATCAGTGAGCCCTGGGCCTATGAGAGATGCTGCCTCAGAACACAAGGAGGATGGCACCTGAGGAATGACACCCAAGGACGGCCTCTGGCCTCCACACACCTGCTAAGTGCACACAAACAATAAATGTATACATAGATGCACACACACGCACACATACAAAAACAATGTCAAAATGCTACTCAGAGAAGCCAGGCCAACAGTCACCAGTGAGGCATGATGCTCCAGCTAAAGGCTCTCCTCTTTACACAGTGTTTGCCTGCATACTGTTCACAGCCTGGCTCCTTGGGGCAGCGATCTACACGTATTTACTCCACTTCCTCATCTTCCACTCGTTCCTCATTCCATAAGATCTGCATCATGACCCACACCCCCCTGAAACCACCGACGACTTCCCACCTGACATGTTCAGGCCAACGCTTCCTTCTCACAGAGCGCCTCTTATCCTGCAGTGACATGCAGATGTGAAGAAATGCTGCATTTTTATGTTTCCCAAAAAATTCATCAGCTGCTGAGTTTTCTTGGTGGGGAGGGACCCAGGCTCTGTTGAGTAGAGAAGAATCCCATCTCAGCCATATGGGGGATTCCTTTTCCAGATTCCGGATTGTGCAAGGGTCAAGATGGTTTTAGACTGCACAGAATGCTGGAGGCAGGGTCTTAGGCTCACAAGGTCTGCAGTGGCATGCCTCTTGTCAAGTCAGTCTTCCCTTAGAGGCAGGTAGATCCGCTGCCTTGCAGTAAACCTGGCACTACCTGGACTAGAAAACATGCTGCTTCCCTAAATAGACATCACACCTGCCACCAGCCTCAACTCGTGTTCCCTGTCCTGGATGACACTCTCCCTAGCTATTGTGTGCCCAATTTTACAAGCTCACTGGAGGTCCTCCTCTGCTCACAAAAAAACTGGGTCTTTTTTGAGCCCCAGGAAGCAAGGAAATAATTGTTCCCCAAGGAAATTTTGTGCATGGGTTAGAAAAAGATACCGACTTCTCCTACCAAGGCATTCACTCATGAGTAAAAGCCTACGCAGAGCACTTTGCGGCCCTTCCTTGCCTTTCTAGAACCCTCTGTGTTATACAAGTTCCTCTCTTTGCAAGGCTTTCCTCTGAGTTCATGCCCAGTCTCAGTTAGTTTACTTATGTGCCTTTGATCATTCTTTCTGAGTCCTCTATGATCTTCACAGCCCTAACGTGGTTTTGTTTTCTTCACACATGTGCATGTGTGTAAATATGTGTACATGTGTATGTGTGTGCATATGGAGGGCAGAGGTCAATGCTGAGTGTCTCCCTCAGTCACTCTACATCTTACTTTATGCGACAAGGTTTCTTACTAAACCTAGAGCTCATTGTTTGAGAACACTGGCTGATCAGTGTAGCCTGAAGATCCTCCTATTGCCACCTCTCCGCTTCGGTTTCAGGGGCTTGAACTCACAGGTAGCAAGCAATTTCCCACCTGCACTCTCTTTTCAGCCATCATTTTTGTTTTTAAAAGAATTTTTGAGGCCCTTTGGACATGTTTAAACGGAAACCTTAAAACCTTCTTCTAAGTTTAAGCAGTTTCAGAGAAGGAAATTTCAAGTCTTCTAAGTATCAATATCTTAAAATACAACCATAATATTATTCTTTTAAACCGATGGGGGAAAAAGTGATTCGTTATAGCCCACTCCCTCTGTGTCTAAAAATACTTGAATGGCTCTTGCTTGACAGCTGGGGTTGCATATGGCTTCTTTTCCTCTCTCATATCTCATTGTCTTTCAGTTAGAATTTAGCCTTGTTATCCATATTATACTTCACAGACTTTTACTGAACATTACCTTCTGGGGGAAGTACCAATTTGTGATTTTATTTTGTTTGTGCTTTAACAAAACTTGCCTGAAAATGTGCAGACGTAAGCCACTAGTTAACCATAGAGGCCAGGCGGTGATGGCGCACACCTTTAATCCCAGCGCTAGAGAGGCAAAGACAGGCAGATCTCTGTGAGCCCAAGGCCACCCTGGGATACACAAGATCCATCCAGTCTAAAAGAGAATCAGAGCCAGGAATGGTGGCTCACGCCTTTAATCCCAGCACTAGGACAGTGGAGACAGGAAGGGACATGACTGGGTGGAGAGAGGAATATAAGGCAGGAGGAGACAGGAGCTCAGGCCATTCAGTTTGAGGATTCATAGAGATAGCATCTTGCCTATTCCGACTGAGCATCCAGAGAGATAAGAACTCTAGTGGCTGGCTGCTCTGCTTCTCTGATCTTCCAGCTTTCACACTCCAATATCTGGGTTTTTATTTAATAAGACTAGTTAGGATTGCATTACATTAATTAAATTTTTCTCTTTCCAGAGCTGGGGAAATAACTCAGCAAAGTGCTCGCCTTGAAAGCAGGAGGAGCTGAGTTCAGTCCCTAGAACCCACATGAAAAATCCAGGCACAGGGCTGGAGAGATGGCTCAGAGGTTAAGAACATTGACTGCTCTTCCAGAGGTCCTGAGTTCAATTCCCAGCAACCACATGGTGGCTCACAACCATCTATAATGAGATCTGGTGCCTCTTCTGTACTGCAGGCAAAAATGCAGACAGAACACTATATACATGATAAACAAATAAATATAAAAAAAAATCCAGGCACGGTAGTATGTGCTTATAATACCAGCTCTTGGGGAGGCTAAAACAGGTGGATTCCCTCGGGGTTGCTGGCCTGCCAGCCTAGCCTACTTGGACAGCCCCAGACCAGTGAGAGACCCTGCCTCAAAATTAAAAAAAAAAATGCATGGTGCCTGAAGGACAACACCTGAAGTCATCCTCTGGCCTCACACTCACGCACATGCATACATATGTATCTGTACACACTTGAGCACACACATACAGAAGAAGATGAACACACATAAAAATTTTGTTCTCATTTAAAGCTATTAGCCTGTAAGTATTCAAGACTTCTTTCCTCTGGATTGTGTTATATTAAAATAATCATGAGTAAACAATGGACTGAATATTATATTTGCAAGTATTATAAATATGATGCATAATAATGAAGCACAGTTTCCCCTCAGCTTTATTGAGTATAATTTATATCCAAGAAAATGTTCCCATTTGAATTGTACATACTAGTGAGTTTGGGTAATTACACTCAAGTATGGAACCAACACCACAAACAAGATCAAAATATTTTTTAAAAGTCCACATCTCTGCAGGACATTCCCAAGCCTGGTCCTTAGTCCAAGGCAGTCACAAATGTGTTTTCTGTCACTATAGTTTTGTCATTAAAAATAAAATTTGGAGAGATGGCTTAGAGGTTAAGACCAAGTACTGGTCTTGTAGCGGACCCAGGTTTGGTTCTCAGAATCTACAGCAGGCAGCTCAACTCCAGCTCCAAGGAATACCATGGCCTCTTCTGGCCTCCACAGGTAACCCACATACATATGTACATGACCACACAGAGACACATAATAAAATAAAATAAAAATTTAAAGAATTTAAAATCAAATTTTTATGGGTAATGTACCTCTAATTGATAGAGTTACATAAACATACGTAGTAGACGGATGAGTGGATAGATTCACGGTCTCCC
This sequence comes from Ondatra zibethicus, assembly GCA_004026605.1. Taxonomy (NCBI): domain Eukaryota; kingdom Metazoa; phylum Chordata; class Mammalia; order Rodentia; family Cricetidae; genus Ondatra; species Ondatra zibethicus. The sequence continues at coordinate 123,452 of PVIU01004204.1, forward strand.
TCCTGTGCTTAGGGTGTCTATTGCTGCTGAATGAAACAGGACTCCCATCAGCTTGGTTCCTGTTTTTCATGTTTATACATGTGAACTCTGAGAAACTTTATTCATATAAATAAACGGATGGGAAAATAAGGGTTTTTTGCTTGTTTGTTTTATGGAAATGACTCTAACTTTTTAAACCTCTTTATTACTCATGCCAAAAGTTATGTAGTGATTTAGAATTATATATTATTTGAAAATTTTAACAGCTGGCAGCCTAGGAAGGCCCTACTTTGGTTTTGTTGGGCATGCAGAGCTGGAAACCATTTGATTAGCATAGGGTCTGTTAATTGGTCAGTTGGGGAGGCTATTTCTCAGAATCAATCTGAGTATTATCAACTGCCCCTTTGAAGCCTTGAAGGGTTTTCATGCTTCAGAATAGTGCAGCTCCATGCTGTGAGGTATACTTTTCTTTTGGAAAGAAAGGCAATTGGCACAGGATAAGAAACAGAAGCTGAGGGTCTGGGGATGTAGCTCAGTTGGTAGTGTGGTTGCCTAGAAGCATGAAGCCCTGGGTTTCATCCCTAGCATCATGTAAAAAGTGCAAGGTAGCACACACCAATAATCCTAGTGTTGTGGAATAATGGCTTTGTACACTGTGAGGATGTGTCACTCTGATTGGTTTAATAAAAAGCTGAATGGCTAATAGCTAGGCAGGATTCTCGTGGTAGAAAGGGTGCTGGGAAGAAGGCAGAGATGCAGAGCAAGCAGGATGGTCAATATAGAAATGAGGTAATAAAACCTTGAGGCAGAAAGTAAATGAATAGAAATGGGTTAATTTAATCTACAAGAGCTACTTAGAAACAAGCCTAAGCTACGGGTCAAGCTTTCATAATTATTAATAAGTCTTCATGTCACTATTGGGGAGCCCACGGTCCTGACGAAAAAAGTCCAACTACATCTTAGCATTTGGAAGGTAGAGGCAAGTGGATCAGAAATTCAAAGTTATCCTTGGCTACTATATACTGAATTCAAGGTTAGCCTTAGCTACTTAAGACCCTGACCAGAAAAACTAATATTTTTAAAGAAGGAACAAAAGGGCAGGTGGTGGTGGCACACACCCTGGGCTACAGAGCTAGTTCCAGGACAGCCAGAGACACACACAGAAACCCTGTCTTGAAACAAACAAACGAATGAATGAATAAATAAATGGAAGAAGGAATGGGAGTTGAGAACCTCGAAAACAGGTTTGCTAAAATACCTGGTTCGTGTATCCCTTGGAGAACCTGAAACAACACTAGGTGCCCCAGTTTAAAGGCCTCTGCTAAATAAAATAAAAATTATCAGAAGCATTTATATAACAGAAGCCAAAGTAACTGCCAGCTAAATGACACAAAGGACATTGCTTCACTAATTTTAATAAAAATTATAATACATTTATAATCAATGTAAAGGCACCATATCCACTTCTAATGGAAATGTGAAAACATTAAAATTAGTTGGCTGAGAAATAAATAAATAAGTCCATGGTATCTAAGATCCAAAACAATTTGATTAATCACTATCAATGATGTAAGGATTATTCAGCCAGAAACAGGAGGTTAGACACGTAATTTCCTCAGCTTCTTTCCAGCAATTTAATTCCATACAAAAGAAAAAAGCAGGAAAGTTTCCCCGTCCTTGGTTGGACTGCGACTTTACAGCCATTCCCTGAATGTCCATTTCCTGCCCTGAATGAGGCATCTGTGGTGTGGGGGTGAAATACGAATCTCTTAGGCTCTACCAAGCCTAAATGAGTATAGTTTGTGACGAATTCAAAGCAAAAGCCATGTTGGTGTAATTTGAGGTCTCGTGCAACCCACATACACAATTTTATTTGTTGTTTTCCATAGAGGACAAGACAATGATGAAGAAAATCTTTAACATCACCCCCTTATCTAGCCTTTGGATCTGATTTATCCGTTGCTGAGGTGTCTGCACCATTTATTGTTTGATCTTCACACAAAAAGCAAAGCCTTCCCTTGCCTTTATTTTGTATTCGTTATTACATTTATTATTGTATTTATTACTCTCTATTCCCATTCTGTTGCTGGCATAGTCTTAGAGTGGGGATCATAGCTCCAAGCTTTTGTTGGTTAGTAGTAAATGAAGGCTATCCTTGCTGAGCTGAGTTGTCTTCACTCTGTAGGAATAACATGCTTGACTCTGCCTATGAAAACCCAGGTACACACTGAACTAGTTGTCTATTGCTATGGGGGAAAAATCACTCCAGACGGCACTATAAGACAAGAATTAATTTTTACTTTGGTGTCTATTGATCAAAAGTCTGGACACAGGTTAGCTGGTGGGTCAGGCTCAGTGGCTCTCATGAGCCAGCATTCAAGGTACCAACCCTGCCCACAGGCATCTGAAGTTTGACTGGGCTGGGAAGAAGTGCTCCCAAGCTCACTTGATGGCATGACCGGTGGGCAAGAAGCTACAGTTCTTCACCACATGGGCCTCATATCTGCTCCTGATAAGGCTTTCCACAGAGAAGTAGGGGGGCAGAGAGGGACGGAAGCTGGAAAGCCATTCAAAACCTTTTCTCAAGATGCTGTGCCTTGACTTCTGCTGTTTCCTATTGGCCACACGGGCCAACCCTGGCATACTGTGGGAGAGGTTCCTTGAGGTTAAACACCACGAAGTAAGACTCAGTGATAGCCATCTACCAGACTGGAAGCCAGCTACCAGCCCTCACAACCAATGTGATGACAGCAAAACCCCACACATATTTTTAGCTACTCCTTTTCTCCTTGAGCAAAAAGAGTCATATCATATTAAAGTGGGGGAAGGGGCTTGGGTCTGACGCCCCCTTATCAGTCATATTGTCCCAGTGAATGCATTCACAGACAATCTCCAGAGAATAACTTCAGAGAGCTTCATCTGAGCTCCGCAGGAGAAAGGAAATGGTATGGTAACAAGAACCATCTATTTAATAGTTAATTTTTTTAACCTATACCTAAGAATTTTGGCATTTGCTCATGCTGAATACAATAAGTTTGCAGCTTAAAAAACACCTTGCTGGAGCTGGAGAGATGACTCAGGGGTTAAGAGCACTGGCTATTCTTCCAAAGGACCTGGGTTCAATTCCCAGCACCCACATGGCAGCTCACAATTGTCTGTAACTCCAGCTACAGAGGACCTGAGGACACCTTCACACAGACACACCTGCAGGCAATACACCAATGTATATAAAAATAAATAAATCTTTTAAAAAATGTCTTGGCAGCCGGGCAGTGATGGCACATGCTTTAATCCCAGCACTCGGGAGGCAGAGGCAGGTGGATCTCTGTGAGTTCGAGGCCAGCCTGGTCTACAAGAGCTAGTTCCAGGACAGGCTCTAAAGCTACACAGAGAAAACCTGTCTCAAAAAACCAAAAAAAAAAATGCCTTGCCAATTATTTTCCAATGTGGTTAGGACTCAGTTTGGTGCTGTTTTCCTATTCTCCAAAGATTAAAGTGATTTAATTAATTTTTTATAGTTTCTTGTGTGTGCTTAGATGACCAAATCCTACATGGTTAGGACTGAATTCTGCTGCTAGGAACAAACAAATGAAAAGAACAGATAACAGTTCTTTTACTAAAGGAAGAAGTGAAAAAAATATTGAAATAAGACCAAGATGTCCAGAGTCTTCAAGAGGAGGAGGAAAAGGAGAAAATAGCTACTTTAACCTCCATTGACTGTGGACCAAAGACTCCAAACTGATCATGAGCTTACAAAGAGAGACGTGATTATGAACAACGGTGGGGGGTGTTTGTTTTGATCACCTGCGGACAGGCACGAGAACTTAACACAAATTCTGTTTAGGGTCAAACTGTACGCCAACTGTTTAATCAACAGTAAGTAAGTCTTTATGCTTGCACAGCAAACACTCTCAGCCATGGAGCCATCTTCCCAGCATGGGAGGAACATTCTTCCCACAGTTCTGACATCTCATTTTGAACAAAGATGAGTTGGCCCAATCTCTCCTTTATCTCCTCTGCCCTCTGGCACACAATTCTATCCATTATAAACTTTTTGACATTTTCCTTATATTCTTACAAATTTAAAACTTTACATGAACACGAGGACCTTGCAAAGCCTTGGAAGCAATGGTGAGGAAAGGGAGCCATGGGAACACACCTGGTGGTGTAGCACAGAAATCTCAAAGGAGCATTTTGTTCTGCATTTACGCAGCAAGTGGATGCGACGTGAGACTCCTGTGGCGGGAGCACACACCAGCTTACGCCGCTTGTTAGCGGTAGCAGACCATCAGTGAATGAGCCTCTTTTAAAGGATATTTTTAAATGTCTTGCCATCATATTTGGGATGCACATTAGACTCCCTCTTGTTAAACGACAGACGGGAAACATAAAATCAACTCTGCCAAAAGAGAAAAATATCAACAGAGATTAAGATGGACATTATGCGTGAAATCAACACAGCCAAACCAAGATGCGAGAGCTGCTCCGCGCAAATGGGTTTCTCTACCGCTAACTCCCACAGTAATGATTTCATTTCAGCAAAACAATACCATCTGTTGCACTGAATGCTAATTTTAATGTTATGAGTGCTGAGGTTTCTGCTAGTACTGAAGATGTTTTCATTTTATAATAGTATAAAGTGGCAATAACTTTGTGTCTGGTTTTAAATATTTAAATAGATGCATTATCAGAATCTCCCTGATTGGGCTTAGATGGTTTTGTGGGGAAAGGGCTTTCTGCATGGGCATGAGGAACCAACTCTGGTTCCCCAGAATGCACATAAAACTGGGCATAGTCAAGTATGTCTGTAGTCCCAGTATTCTATGGCAAAGTGGGAGGCAGGGACAGAAGAACCCGGTGTGTGAAGCACCTGACAAGTTTAAATAAGGTAGAAGGTGAGGAAGGAGTGACACGCAAGGCTGCCCTCTGACCCCTTGAGGGCACCATGGCATGTACTCACAGGTGCTCTCTCTCACACACGACATGAACAGAAATCTCTGTTTTAAGTGGCAAAGACCCCTGGCCATCTAGACTCGTTCTCCCACACAGCCCTCTCTTTCTCACTCTGCTCGATTGCTCACGTCGAAGCTAGGAAGGCAACTCTCTCTACAGCTCATCACTAAATACTCACACTGCCCCGGCTTCTGGCCTCTGTCCTTTTGCTTCCTCCTTGGGACACTTTCGTTGAAGGGGATTCATCTATCCACTCAGCTGTGAGGATTGTGAAATTACAACTGAGTTTTCCGGGAAGCTGAAGCTCTGGCAGCCCCTAAAAGCTAGGCTTGGCCACCCACCCCAGACACACCAATTAAGAGACAATAATGGTGGACAGTAGAGGGCTGAGAGTTACTCAATGTGGCCACGTTTAGAAAGGAGTAAGTAAAGGGATATAGCGACCCTAAGTCCATTTCAGGATCCTAACATGAGCTTTAGTTTTAAGTAGAGAAGGGGGCAAGACGTATGCATAATTAAGTAGTCCTGGTCAAAATGTAGTCTTTGTCCTCTATCTGGGTTCTGCAAGGTGATCTGAGAAGTCCTTGTCAAGCTTGAGAGGAAAGATCTAGTTCCTACAGCATAACACTTCTGTCCCACCCTGTAGTCTCACCTTCGTGGATAACTGTCCTCCTCTAGATGACGAGCGCCTTCCAAGGTGGACTTACCATTTCTGGAATCCAAGGTTTACGGCAGGTTTAGGGCAATCATGCATCTCTGTGCCGTCAGCCACAGGCAAGGGGACAGACACAAACAAAGGCAGCAACGCTAGGCTTCCAGCCTGTTTTCAGTCACCTCCGAGTCCAAGACAGGAATCCATGTGTTTTAGCAGGGGCAACTTCAAAGTCCCTGTGTTTAACGGCTCCATTACCTGCACATCATCATCTCTTGACAACTGCCCAATGTTTCCAACTGCCCAGTGGCCATCCCCAACAAAGATGCTCCAGGGGCAGAGTTCCCTGGGAGCATAAAGCATCCAAGCGCTGCTCCTTCCCTACCTGAGCTGGCTGGAAACAAAGTTCTGAGGGTCATCTCAACTTCATATTCACAGGTCACAGTTTTTTCTTCCTTTATTTCTTCTTCTTGCCTTTTTCCTTCTCTCTCATCCTTCACCCATTTTTTCTTTCCCTAGCTTTTTGAGGCAGGGGTCTTTTCACTGGGTAGCCCTGGCTGGCATGTATCTTGCTGTGTAAAGCAGGATAGCCTCAACTTTACAGAAGTCCTTTCATATCTGCTTTTCAAGTACAGAGATCACAGCCTGCGCTTCCACTACTGCCTCTTGAACTTTTAAAGATTAGGTATTTTCATTGAAGTTGACTCAGACCTCTCTTCCTGCTCTAGTTTTCTCTCCATCCTACTTGACCGCACACACGAAACACTGGAACGGCTGGTACACTGGGTTTTAACTAAGAGTAAATTGAGTTAGGGCTGCAGATTCATGGATTGAGCAGTCCTCCTGTGTACGGCTGTGGCTAGCTGTCCTGGATTAGAAATGACTTCGAGGAATCTTCCTGCTGTCCATTAGGATGATGTTCTTGACTTTCTGCCATTAATACGCAGTAACCCAAGGCACATTATGACACCAATGTGTCCTCCTGCACCCAAACGTAAAAGATACAGTTGGAACAGTTTTAAGATATGCAATCAGATCTCACTGAAACTGTCCGAAAAGAAGCCCTCTCCTATCAGAACTCAGCACAGCAGAGACCATCTCTGTTCCCTCCCCTTCTGACCCTTTCCTCCTTCCTCCCCACCTCTGTTCCTTCCCTCCTATAGCCAAGAGATGAATTATTGTTATGAAAACAAGCAAATCCACAAAGTATTATACAAAACAGAGGCCTCTGTGTCCACAACATACACTGTAACAGAGCTACAAACCCCAGATTCATTTGTAATGAATGTAGCCCACATCTGGAAAAAGAACCTATTTTCAAACTGACCTATGAAACAGAAGATAATGAGATAACCCATAAAATAGTGAGATGCAGCTCTAATACAGAGCCTTGACTCCTGCCCACTGCATCATAGAAAGGATTGCCTTTTCTCCATTTTTTCAATGAAGACCTAAAGACGTCATCCAGGCTTGACCTGCCTCCTCAGGGCTAGGTGAGTCATAAATCCTAGTCACAAATCTTGTTAAGCCCCACCAGGAACAGGCTTTGATCTTTTATGGTACTGTGTGCTGTGCTTTCCATGATAGCCAGGACACATGGTTAACAATGCTAAAGGGCCAGGTGGCACTCTTCCTGCTAGGGAGGCTGCCAATCAACCAGAGGGGCTGTCAGCCTGTTCCTCCTTGATGTAAGAAGACATTATCTAGGAACACTTCCTTCCTCTAACTTTTCATTAAACAGAAAAGCTCCCCTAACAAGACCACAGAAAGAG